>JAJJWO010000162.1:0-91680 GCA_021655895.1 Fusarium sp. NRRL 66739
CGGGTGGTGTTGTGCGTGGGAGGAGGAGAGTTGTTGTCGGTGGGTTGGGGGAGACGGAGAAGGATGTGCGGTGCAGAAGGAGATGGCCCTGAAGGGATTTGGGATCTGCGATATCTGGTTAGTACTGCCGATAGGTGTATATCAGGGGGGACTTACGCTCGGGGTTGAAGTCGAGGATATGGAGATCACCATCTGCGTCGGCCGCAACTATGGCGAGGTCTTCGCCGTCGGGCAGAAAATCCGCTACCAACACCGGAAGGCGGCCATGGCTCTTACCCAGGACCTTGAAGGTATACGGCTCCTCGGTGTATCCCGCGAACCAGACGCCCTTGAAGGCATCGGCCATGAGACACAGGCCCGTCCGGGGCAGTTCACGCGCGCTCGAGACGTGGCAGCTCATGTCGAGAAAGGCAACGGGTAGCAGCGAGCCGTCCTCCTTGAGACCTCTGACCATGCACTTCTGGCCCTGCGCGACGAGCATGAGGCCCTGGGTGCCGATCTCTGAGATGGCTGTTACACCGCCTCGGGGTATGTCCTCGCGGGCTACGACCTTGAGGCGGCGGTTGGTCTCGGGCTTGCCGGGCTCCGGGATGACGGTGACTATGTCCAGGACGTGCACGCGGCCGCGGATGGGGAGGTCCTCGCCCTTTGAGACAGCGGTGCCGACCGCGAGGAGGAAGCGACGCTCCTTTGTCTCCTCGGAGACTTCGAGGTGCAGCGTCTTCATGCACTCGATGGACTCGCACGACTCGAGCTCGAGGTCGTGGATGACGGTCCAGGTGACGGGGCTGATGAGCTTGAGCACGCCGCGGGGCATAGTAGGCGGGAATGTGAGCGTCTCCCTGGCCCATTCCTTGTGGTAGTCGTCGTCTCGGGGGAGTTCAAATGGCTCGCTTGTCATGCAGCCGGCGATGTAGGAGCCCGTCGGCTGGTGGTATGCGATTCCGCGGACGTCGCTGCCTAGAGGGACTTTCTTGACTGAGATACCGAGTTCGGTTAAGTTGGTGCCGGGTGGGAGTTGGGTGACGCGCGCGATGCCCTCGTCGTCTGCGTAGATGAAGCCACGGTCACAACCTTCAGTGTGGAATGTGCTCATGCCGCGTACGCCACGACCCTGAAGGCCTACAACGCGGGGTACGCTCTTGCTGGACTTGAGAACGAAGCTTGGCGAAGGACCTGGGAGGAAGACGGTGCTGTAGCCGTTGACGTTGGAGCATGGCCGTAGAGGCACGAAGCGCGGCTGTTCAACGGTGTCGTCCTGTTCGATCTCGACAGGACTCGTGGCTAGTGTCGCGTTCGAGACCTTTTTGAAAGTGAGGGTGGCGGAGAGACTGGCCTCGCCGCCTTCTCTTGCGTAGCGGAGTGGTTCGTAGATGGTGAGGTCGTCGGTTTGGTTTCGGAGCTGACAGAGTTAGAGCATGCCAGTGAGGGCAGGAGAGTAACTCACAATGAGATAGGGGGATTGAGATGTGGTGTCGCCAAGGTCAGCTACCAGGATCTCGCGCAGGTTCTCTTTCGCTAGACCTCGTCGTAGTGTGTAGTCTGCTGAGAGATAGGGTGGTACGTAGGAGAGACCTTCGGCGACGTAGACGGGCTTTGAGAGATCAGGAAGCGCGTAGACCTGTTTCAGTCAGTAATTGCGATCTTCACAAAGGTCTTCAAACTTACATGTAATGCGCCCGTTGAGCTGAGCAGGAACATCATGATCTTCTCAGTCTCTGCACCCTTGTCGCCGACACTTGGCTGGAAAGCACCCTTTGTATCTGTGTACAGACATCCCGCATGCCACTTTGTGTTTTGAAGAGTAGCATCCATCTTTTCCACCTCTTCGAGCTCGTTGCTGTTGTCGATCTGCGCTATCAAGAGACTGTTATCGTCGCGGATGAGTAGCAGATAGGGGTCAGCAATGCTTGCGCTGGTGACCCTTGGCTCTGCACCAGTTTCTTCATCGAGCATTGGCAAGATCTGAGTGAGACCGAGATCTAGAAGGGTCAGTATGTGTAGACAAGCCCTGCGACGTCAACTTACCTCCATCATAGGATCGAACCTCTGACTTGAGAACCTGAATAATCCTCATCTGCTTGCCCATGGTCCCGGCCTCGACAGTAAAGCCAGCCGCAGGGTCAAATTCGGTATCTTTGAGAGTCTCGAATCCCGCTGCAGTAAGCGCATACACGTCTGATGTCTCATAACCATCAAGATCAACCTTGGCCACGATCATGTACTTATCGTGCTGTCCAAAGGTCTCATACTCATTTTCCATGGCAACATTTCCACCTAGAGCCTTGGGAATTGGCTTCTTGACCGACATGGCCCAGAAACCTCGTGCCTCTGGGAACTCGAACCTGCCGATAATTTTGGGTTGGATGTGTCGGTTGAGTATAGCTAATGAGCCAGCCTTTCCCCGTCCAACAATGCATGCTAGGTGAAGATCCGAAACGACGCCTTTTGACAAAGTCGCCTCTTCACTTTCTGGGAGGAAGGCTGCTTTGCCAGGGGTCAGGTCCTTGATAGGGGCGATGCTGAGGAGGGTATCATGAATGCGGAAGGTCAATTCGCCTGATTTGCCTGTCCCGTTGAGAGCTTGAGCTGGCTTTGCGGCTGCGGATTCAGTGCCGTACAGGTCATCATCTTCGTCGTCGTCGTCTTCGAGATCCAGTTCGTCCACGTCAAGTGCAATATCAGCGTCGATAAGGCGAGGCTTGCGTCGCTTCTCCTGTCCCATCTTTCTTGTCCAACCCAAAACAACAGAGTCACCCGTCTCACTGCCCAAAAAGAGTGCATTTTTACCCAACCTGGATGCCGCCGATGCCTGGGTCTTGATCAGGTTACCGCCATTCTCGTCTGCAACTATCCTGACGCTGAGGCCCGAGACGGTTCGGCCATCAATCCGGAACGACACTATGCCGAGTCGACCGTCGTTAAGGACTAATAAGAGTTCGCCATTCTCAATGGACAGTTGCTCAATGATACAGTGCTCCAGGCGAAGATTCAGATCTGCCTGGTCTGTCAAGCTGAAAGAAGTAATCTGTCGAGCCATTGGGTTGACGGCAACACCATTGGCCTTGCCCGACTGGTCAACGTGGATCAGCTCGTTCTCTCCAATAAGCAGAGCACCGCCGACGGGCGCCGGTAGTGCGACAATCTTGAACAGATCTCGGGGGAGGTCGGTAACCGAGAGGATTGTCGTTGAAGCGCGCTGTTGCAGATCCAACGTAAAGACTTTGTACGTGAGATGGTCTTTCTGGCCGAGCGAGTGGGCGGGCTCTTGGCTGGAAGATAGAATGCCAAACGTCGGTTCTCTATACTCATGCAGAAAGGCGAAGTGCACGGGATGAAGCAGACTGGGATCAAGGAGGGGAAGACGGAGGACAAAAGATGGTGTATACGCTGCTTCTAAAGTGTCGCTATCTCCATTGGCGACTGTAGTAGACTCCTTGACGGGTCGCGGCCCATCGAGATCCTCATCCCAATCATCCATCTCCAAGTCTTCTTCCGCTTGTCGAAATGGTAGGATCGCGAGGTTGCGCGAGCCGAATTGGAAGGCGGCGCATCGGCTGCTGGGGTCCGCCTCGAGGTAACTGACATATTCGTCAAAAGCAACCTCCCATGGTGCCCCCTGCAGCTCCTCTTTCTCGTAGTAGTGAATCGAGATAGTCTCCAAGGTGCTCTTCTGAGGGTCCCACACGGCCATGCACATTTTGGCAGCCTTGTAAGCCAGCAACAGAGCCTCGCCTCCGCATTTCGAATGGCTGGTCTTGATCTTGGCCAAGCCTGTTACGGTACCAGCAAGGGGGAGCTCTGCGACGAGCACTAGCTTTGTGTTGTTTGTGCGATCGGTTCGGACAAGCATTGACTCGCCGCCGCCGAGAAAGGAGGACTCGAGGCCATCGTCATCGTTTGCGCGGTGATCGAATTCGGGGTCGGACTTGGTTGGCTGCGCAGGCTGGTTCTGAGGATCAAGCTCGGCGGATATGGCCTTTGTTGTAAAGATTTGGAGTAAGGAGCCTTTTGCGACGACGAGGTTGGTGGCTGTAGCGGATGTGAGAGAGATTGTTAGGGAGTGTGTGACGGCAGAGGGAGCCGCAAGCTCGGTGTAGGCCTGCATTTCAGCAAGACCATTCTTTTGCGGCCGAAAGAGACTGATTTGGTTATCTGTTTATCGTTGGTTGTTCGCGATGGTGTATTGAATGTTGGACCCAAAAGAGTAGAGCTCAAGCTCGAGGACGGATAATCAGTGCGCCGTGGTCCGAAGCCATGTTGCAGCCACCCCCAGAGAGATTCCTGATGATCCAATTGTTCGCTAGCAATGTCTTACACCCAGGGGTGAACACCATCCATCACGAGATCTCCACTTCGGCAACTAGCGTATGGATTGCGTCACAAAAACATCCGCAGCTTTGAGCTTTGAGCTTGAGCTTGACCTTTTCCAATCGAGCCCAAGGAATCTTGTTTTCTACGAAACTTGCCTTTCTCTGATTGATCAAAGTCTATCTCACTGTTAAGAAGATCGTTTCCCCCCTCGCTTACGACGTCACATTTGGCGCTTGATAGAATCTTCTTCAAGCCATCAAAAAGGCAGCGTCGAACCAACCTAAAACACATCGCGGCCTGTTCTAGAGCATCGTTTCTTCTGCGGCTTCGTCTTGTTCGGTCTTGATTCAATTTACTTTACTACAACTACTCGAACCAGCATCGCTGTCACCGTCTTCAACATGGCCCACGCAGGCCTCGTCCAGACCAGCCTGATCTGGGTCGCTTACGCCGTCGCTGTCGTTCTCTGCCTCGCCGCGGCGATCATCACCACGTTTACCTGGCAGACACCCCGCGAACGCTCCCCTGTTGTCAGCATCGTCGCCATTGTCAGCTTAACGTCTCTGCTTGCTACAGTCCTTCTCCTCCCCGTCGACATTGCCCTCGTCTCAGCGACCAGCTCCGCAGCTCTCGGCGCCAAGAAGGATTGGGCTACTCCCGAACGCATCGACAGCATCCTCTATACCCTCAAGGTTGTCTATTACAGCCTGTACAGCTTCGATGCCCTCCTCTGCTTGGTTGTCATTCCTTTTGCCTACTTCTGGCATGAGGAGTACGATGAGATCGAGGTTGAGGAAGAAGGCCGAACCTTGAGCAGCCGCTTCCTCGCGGCGGCCAAGTACACGCTCTTCTTCATTGCCTTTGTCGTCGTACTTTTCCTATTGGGATTTTTTGTCCCCGCTGCCGGCGACAGCTCTCAGAGTCATTGGGATCTTGACTACTTCAAGAAATTGGTTGCTCAGAACCACGGTGAAAAGGCTCTAACCTTTGCTTTGGGTCTGCTGCTCACACTTGGAACTCTGCTCTACGTTGTCTACACTGGCGCAGGCCTTGCGCTCCTCCCCATCTCATTCATCAAGGCTGCACCTTCAATCTCGGCACCGCAGCTTCACCAGTCGACTGCTTCTCAGCTGGAGCAGAACCGCGAACGCCAGCGACAGATCGAGATGCGCAATGCTGGCCGACAGGAGGGCATGTCCCGAAAGGACCAGCGGGAGTTGGATGCTTTGGTCAGAGAGGAACAGACTCTTGTTCGACGCGAGAGATTGGCTGCTGAGGCTCAAGGCGAAGGCCGCAGCCGAGTCTACCAGGCCTGGCTCAAAGTGTGCGCCGTTTTCCGGCCTGTCAAGCTTATCGGTGGCATCCTACTGCTTCTCCTTTCCGTCGTTATCTGGGTTTCGATGCTCATTACTGGCATCGACAAGGCCAAGAACTCGGTTTGCAAGCAGAAGTGCGGTTACATCTTGGGTCAGATTCATGTCTTTCAGCCCATCAACTTCATCTTTGTCAAGTCCGCCAAGGTGTTCCCTATTGATTACATCCTCATGGCTCTGTTGGTGCTCTTCTTCTTCAGCAGCTCCATTTCTGGCATCGCGACCGTGGGCATTCGCTTCCTCTGGGTTCGCATCTTCCAGATCCGCAAGGGTAGAACAGCCCCTCAGGCTCTCTTGATTGCAACTGTCATGCTGGGCCTGATCATTCTGGCCACCAACTACGCTCTCGCCATGATGGTTGCACCTCAGTACTCCACCTATGGTACTCAGACATTCTGCGCCAATGAGCCCGATCACCCTGGAGCGCAGCCCGATTGTAAGCGACACTCAGACATGATTCACGCGTGTTCCGAAGCGCTCAAGTACAAGCATGCTAAGGATGTTTGTACCCCCTCCGTGATGTCAACATTCCTCAACCGAATCACCATCACATGGCCATTCTTTGGTCTCGTCGATTTCTGGGCCCAGTTTGCCTTCCTTGCTGTCTTCCTCGTTGTCTTTGTTACAGCCCTGTTCCGCACACCTAAGCTCAACCTCTCTCAGATTGATGAGGAGGCTGAAGCAGACGAGGAAGAGAGTCTACTTGCGTCTACTGGTAGACGATTCGGCGCAACGTGGCAGGACGTGAGAGGAAAGGTTAGTGGCTCAGGGGACGAGTCGGCGAACAATGGCAACGGCTCGCAATCCGCTGCTTGATTGATCTGTCTAGCTAGTATAGTTGTACAATTGCTTTCTGAGATGGACCCTGGAGGTATCGTGATTTTACAAGCACAGCAACATTATGATTTGGAGTTAGCAATGGTTGAATATTTGGGTATATGTTTTTATAGTACACGTACGGGACGGATGGAAATAATAGCGACGGAAAACTGGCTTGAAATTGAAATGCTTATGCTCCCACAGCCACCTTTCTCTTGTCCTCCTTCTTCTTCTTATCCTTTGTAAACTGAACAGCCTTGTGACTCCTCTCGTCAAACCCAGCCTGCGGCCCACGGTGCATCTCGTACCAGCATCGCGTGCAGTAAACGTCGTCATCACACCCGGGACACCGCAGCGTCGCGTCCTCGAGACACACGGTGCACCAGCTCTCCACATCGTCATCAGTGTAGTTTGTCCGCGAAGTCAGCCGGTTCACGGGCTTGGAGGGCTTGGACGTTGGCACTGAGGGCAGCGAGAGCGAGGGGTCTTGCTCTGGGGAGGGTGCGCGCAGGGCGGCGAGGCGCGCGGTTATGTTGTCCATGTCTGCGCTGGCGGCGCGGGCTGAGGAGGGGATGTCGGTGAGATTGGAGGGGACGTCAGGGAGAGCAAGGTCAGATGGATTGTCTTGCTTGGATTCTGAATCTGGTTCTGGGTCGGGGGTTCTGGTCTTTTCGAGAGCTGCGTCTACTTCTGCCTCGTCGCGGAAGCGGGCGATGACTTCATCCACGTCTTTGTTCATGACTTGTCCGTCGGAATCGTCAGAGTCATCTTGCTTCTCTGGTGCTTCCTCTTCATCTCGAGGTATTGAGTCGGCGAGCTGTTCCAGAAGAGCTTTGACCTGTGCATCATCGGGCTCTGTCTGGAAGCCCTCGTCGGGCTTTACATCGCCTAGTAGTTCCTCCAGGGTCTGGTCGTCTGTCTGGAAAATGGCGTCGTCGTCTTCATCTTGGAGTTTGGGAGACTCTTTCCTTGACGGCTTCTTTTCTGGCAGGCTTGGCTTTGAAGGTTCCTGGGGTTTTGTGGCCTCGTCGCCGCGATCTCGTAGGGATTTGAGACGAGCGGCTAGGGTATCCTCACGAGTTGGTGCCTTTTTCCTTTCAATGAGGTCTATGCTGATTCTGCAGAGCTGTTAGTGTCTGTCTGTGTGTGTATGTCTGAGATATGGGGTGGTATACTCTGCTGATGCGGGCTTCTGCTGGGCTGGGCTTGCACCTCTGAGGGCCTGCAAGCGGTCGCTGAGAGACTTGTCGATGTCGTTTGGCATTTTGAGTGAGATAGGATATGTCAGTTTTGGGATGAGGTGAAGGGAGGCGATGATAGAGATCATCTCCAGCGGGGGCGGGGTTCAATTGGGCTTGGCTGAGGAGGACCAAAGCTGGGCTTTGTACAAAATAAAAGCGGATTTTTCTTGGCTGCGCTGCGTGTGAACTTTGAAGTATAAGTGAGGACTGCATCTGAACTGAATTGACTATTTCATGTATGTTTTATGGTTCTTTGAAGCTGTAAATATGTGCCGATAACTGGGCGAGATAGAAAAGCATGAAATTGGCTGGAGTACGTATTGCACACCACAATTTTCTAGACAGTACCTCATTTTGGATGGTTCACTTCTGTTGTTAGCTATTGCTGTCTTGTTGCTTTCGTTGCAACGCTGTAGTGTCCATCTCTTCAAACGGTGCTTAGATTAATCTAGGTAAGCTAAATTAGCTATCAGGGATATTTATAGGTACTGTAGCCTTACGCATGGACGCGCGTCTGGGTTTTCTGCATACCTACGTATCCGTAGACTTCATCTCAGTAACAACACCAAAGTCGAGCTTGGGGATTTCGATCACGGGTTTTATAAAAAGAAGCATTTGTCTTCCCTTCATTGCCAAGTAACGGATCTAACCATATGGAAGTCATGCTCTCTCGTGAATTGCAGCCATGTTTCGAGCTCCCACGCTACGCCTGAACACGAGAGCCATTCAAACCGCAACAGCTGTCGCCTGTATCTGGTTCTTTACTGTCGTCCTCTACTGTTTTCGCGATACTTCCCCTTCTACTCCGACGCCCAACGCCGTCTTTAGCGATGCCACCCAATGCCATTATCCCGATATCAAGCAGAGCAATGACACCCAAGGCAGCATCCGACAGAGCCTACAGAGTCTGGAGTCCATAAAACTGGGCGCGCGATACTTGATCGATTATCCTATAAAAGACAAGCCTATAATGATCTTTGGAGAACAGGGCCAGCGCGTGCAGTTGGTGCGATCGTGGGTTGCAGAGCTAGAGGGACATGCTCAAGCTGTAACGGAACAAAGCTGGGAAGCAGCGCAACTTGTTGCAAAAGCACTCAAGTCTTTGCTACCTTATCTCAACCCTAAACAGGGCCTCTCACCTCCTCTCGCCGATATATACGACCGGATTGGACTTGAATACAGCGAAACAAGCGTTCAGAATACCGACAAAGTGCCAGCTGGAATCGTCATCCCTACGGGCGACAAGACCCTGCGCTTCGCATGCCATCTTATTGCATCTCTAACGGGTATCCACAACACCAGTTTGCCTATTCAAGTCGTATATGCAGGCAACAGTGACTTGTCCCCTGCCGGGCGAAAGAAGATACAAGAGGCCGCCAATGGAGTCGAGATTGAGATGCTCGACATGCTCACGGTATTCGACGACGAATCATTGAAGCTAGCCGAGGGCGGCTGGGCGATAAAACCATTTGCTGTCCTTGCGAGTCGCTACCAAAAGGTCATTCTTATCGACGCCGACGCTGTCTTCTTACAAGACCCCCAGGAGCTTCTTAGGCAAGATGGCTTCCAAGAGACGGGCGCACTGCTCTTCCACGACCGACTTCTATGGAAGGGAGAATTCCCAGATCGCCATAACTGGTGGCACGATCAGATCCGGCATCCCAGCCCCGAGACAGAAAAGTCGCTCGCGTGGACCGAGAGATACACGGAGGAGGGCGACTCGGGCGTTGTCGTTGTTGACAAGTCGCGGCTGGATATTCTGATGGGTCTTCTCCACGTCGGCTGGCAGAACACATACACGGTGCGCAACGAGGTGACGTACAAGATGACCTACGGCGACAAGGAGACCTGGTGGATTGGCTTTGAGGCCACAGGGTCACGATACTCGTTCTCGCCGCACTATGGTGGCATTGTTGGATGGCTGGGACAGACAAAAGAGGAGGTTGAGGCGGAGGAAAAGAAGAAGGAAAAGACGCGCGTCTGCAGCTTTGTCATTGCCCATGTTGACCAGAACGACAAGCTCTTGTGGTACAACGGCGGCCTTCTCAAGAACAAGGCTGTCAACCAGAATGAGTTTGAGGTGCCGACGCACTGGATGATTGACCAGAAATGGCGGAAGGGTGCTACCAGGAAGCATATGAGTTGCATGCTCGGCCACGGAGCGAGCGAGCTTTCGGAGCATGAGAAGAATGTATTGGCGCGGTCGATCAATGCTGCCAAGGAGGTGGATAAGCGGTTGAAGTTGACACCATGATATATTTGCATATATTTATATAAATTCTCATACACTCATATAGACAGGCTGGAGATCTGTACATCTTTGTATATACAGCGAAGCCAAAGATGATACGGAACTACTGCCTTGTTTCATGTTAAACCATAAGCTGACGGCCTTTTTGATCGGGCCATTCCTAAAATCTCCGATCCCCAAGTCCGGACCATGATACGATTTTCGCAATCACGGACAATTTACCATCTCCGCGCTAATACCGGAAAGCCGTCAGAGGGTAAGATAATATGCAGTTGCTAGATATATAAGTATTTCACGACCGAGTCAAATATCATGCCATTCATATTTATTTCAAGCATTCCACCTATTATGAACACTTGATTCCCTCTATTGCCGGAAATGTTCCGTACCCCTTGTCTTCGCTCAGGTCGTCCGGCACCCATCATCGCTACCCTGGCCGCCGGGGGAATTGGAGCTGGTATCGCTTCCAAGATGATGTTTGGAACCGCTTCGGCAGAGTCTGATGCTGCTCCAAAGATATTCAAGGGTGGCTTTGCTTCTGTGTCGCTGCCTTTGGAGAGCTCTGAAGATGTGAGCTCCAATGCTAAGCGATTGCGTTTCAAGCTTCCTCAAGAAAATGCAACAACCGGGCTTCCTTTAACCTGTAAGTACACTTTCTAAAGAGTAAAAATGCCTTTCGCTAACATTTAACAGCTGCTTTATTGGCTTTTACCTGGCCAAAGGGAAACATCTTCCCTACCCCCAGACCCTACACCCCAATCTCTCCCTCAGGTAACAAACACACTCCAACACCAAACCGCTGTATTAACCACTGACTTTCCAAGACGAACCAGGATATGTGGAACTACTGGTAAAGAAATACCCTAACGGCAGGGGTAGCGGCTATCTTCACTCTCTCCAACCAGGAGACAAACTCTACTTTGCAACTACTTTTCCAGGCTACTAATGGAAGCCTAACAGATACTCGCACATCACCCTCATAGCTGGGGGATGCGGCATTACACCAATCTTCCAACTTGTCCAAGGCATTCTCAGAAATCCCAAAGACAAGACGTCAATGACTCTTGTTTTTGGCGCAAACAGCGATGAGGATGTGCTTCTCAAGAAGGAGCTTGACCAGTTCACAAAAGAGTTTCCTGACCGATTCAAGGCTGTATATACAGTTAGCAACCCTGAAGAGGGGTCGTTTCTAAGGAAGGGTCATGTTGACAAGGAGCTTCTTCAGGAGGTTTTGCCGTCAGGAAAGCAGGATACAAAGGTGTTCGTATGTGGTCCTCCAGCTATGGAGGCTTCTCTCGTGGGGAGGTGGAGTTCAGGGATTCTGGGAGAGCTTGGAATTCAAAGAAATCAGATTCACAAGTTCTAGGGGGTGGTGGAGCTAGCAAAGGAACTGTCTTGTTCAATTAGAAACTTATCAAACTCTTAATACGCCCCTCCCATAAATTGATCCAGTATAGAGCCTTCTCTAGGGGAGAAGTAGAGTACTGGGATCCTGGGACGGCTTGGATTTTGAGAGAATCAGATTTGTACGTTTTGGTGATAAGAGAATCCCATACATTGTTAAGTAGTGCAGCGAGGTTAAATTTCATCCAAAGCGGTCTTGTTTATTAAATCATCTCATAATGCTGAGTGGTCGTCCGTTGATATAACCCATGGATAGGTTATCTAATGCTAGACCGACTCAGTATCCCTTTCAGCATCCTTTATATTCGCCGAATTCAACTGCCAGCAGTTGGTGGACTTTGCCTCGAGGATGCTTTGTGAGGCAGGTTACTTGACGGGAGACCAATACGAGACGGGTCTGAACAGAATGATTGACGCGACAATGGAGGCTGAAGATGAAGGACTGGCGACCACCCAGGTATTTATTTTGGTTGCATGTAGACTGACTAGGCGTTCTGCCACTTGGATATTGCGATTAAATCGACCAGTTCATCATGATACAGATCCGAGAAGATGTCCTCCGCGTGTTGTTTCCAGTCCTTATCCGCAGTGCGTTGAAAGAACTTGACATACTCCCAGTACTCTGGGTACCATCCGCTATCCTCCCAATCAACAAGGCCATTGATTCTCCCGTCTTGAACAATGATGTTTCTAGGTGTGAGATCACAGTGGGAGAGGACAATGCGGTGGTTTGTGCGTAGACGTTTGGAAAATGCTGTCCGCACGAGGGAAGCCGTGTGCTCGTACAGGTTCGATATGAGAAACTTGTTGAAAGCCTCTTCATCGTGACACGGGGGAGAATGGTAGGTAAAGTATAGCCTGGTGTCCCGGACCTCGGTACCGTCACAGGCGCCTATGAAATTTGGTGGTGGTGGTACAGATCTCATCTTGTCCATTATGTCGCGAAGCTGTCGGACGATGTCCTTCTTCTGGTCGACTGACATGTCCGGCCACAGCGTATCGAGAGTCTGTCCTTGAACATAGTCCATACGTATGTGCCCTTCACCGTTGGAGGCCGTGTGAGCCTCGTGGACACGCGGAACGGGGACACCAGCATGAGCAGCAATTCTCAAAGCCTCTGCTTCTCCCGTGACTATGCGCTTCCCAGACTTGACAACAGTCTTGTCGGGGTTTAGGACGACTTTTCGATTGAACATCTTGTGTAAAATCTCAGCACCTATCAAGTTTATTGATATTTTGGCCCAGATACTAGTAGGGACATGGCCGAACTGACCTGGTTCAATCTCGTCTTCAGACTCGGACTCGTCAGACGATCTCCCTTGCCCCTTGGTTTTCCTCATTTCTCTAAGCCTGGCGTTATAGCGAGACTCCCCCGGCTGTTTGCCACGCGAGCGCGACGTGGTATATGCCGCTGAAATAGAGGTCTGTGGAGTTTCCATCGCCCATGCAATCGTTGTGTGTTAACGATATTGGCCAGGCGGTTTAGGTGATCGGTAATCCAAGCTCCTCGGTTTATTGCAAGCTGGAAGTACCCGTTAATCAGATACCGCATTTAGGCATCCCATATCATTAATCAACGTGCGCTTCATCTTGCTCTTGCGAAACTGATATCAATTAAAACAACCCAGTCAAGCTTGGAGATATAATGCCTCGTTGGCGCTTGCCTTCTCTCTACTGCGTTGCTTCATTCTACATTCCACAATGAAGCGAACCATGCACTCACTTCAATCCCGCCCTCGTACCCTCCTTCGTCTACAACGTGCCCCTTTTGTTTGTTATATTAATCACGGGCAACTGAGTAAAACATTTCAACAGAGCGTTTGGCGGCGGAAAATGACGACCTTTTCGACAAACGAGAGCTTCCATCGTGTGCCTGCTGCGACACCCATTGAAGAGGAGCTTCTTCCTGGGTACAAGGCAGACGACTACTACCCAGTCGAGACCGGACAGACTCTGAATTCGCGGTACCGCATCATCTGCAAACTTGGCCGTGGAGTTGGGTCGACTGTCTGGCTAGCTAAAGACCTCGAGTATAACATAACAGCCTTGGATATATTTTGAGCCAATCCAATCCACTGACAAAGTATTGAGGACTTCCCAGTATCGAGCTCTAAAAGTCTGCACTCGGACTACAAATGGCGCAGTTCCCGCACAAGCCAGCCAAGAGATTGCTGTGGCCGAGCATCTCAAGACAGCTCCTGTTCAAGAGCACCCGGGCAGACGCGGTATTCGCACAGCTCTAGATCATTTCACTCTCAACGGTCCTCACGGGACTCATACGTGTCTCTTATATGCGCCTCAGGGAATGAATTTCACTGAATTCCGCGAGTACTTGCCGGACAATAGGTTAGAGAAACGGCTACTGCAGACCAGCATCCAACTTCTTCTGATTTCAATCGACTATCTTCATAAGAACGGCGTGGTTCACACTGGTAAGTTTGTGCTCTATTTCAACGACTTTTACCTTTCACCCTTCTTTTTTCCTTTTCCTTTTCTTCTTCCTGATCCCAATAGATATATCTCCAAATAACATCCTCGTTGGCGCAACCGACGACACGTCATTCACTCGACTGGAAAAGGATGAAGAGGCACGCCCTGTCGCTAGGAAGGTTCTCCCTGATAGGACAATCTACATGTCGCGCCCAGTACCTCAGACCAATGGCCGGCTTATACTGTCTGATATGGGCTCAGCAAGATTCGGCCAAGAGACCTTCAAGGGCGACATCATGCCAGACGTATACAGAGCCCCAGAGGTTATTATGGGCATGGAATGGTCCTCCAAAGTTGATCTGTGGTCGGTTGGGGTTATGGTAGGTTTTTGTCCCTGAGCTGTGGTAGTCTACTAACATCACTATAGATTTGGGATCTCTTTGAAGGGAAACGTCTTTTTCATGCAAAGAAGGACGGCGTTCTTAATGATGAACAACACTTGGCGGAGATGGTGTCTCTTATGGGCAACCCACCGCCTGAGCTTTTGCAACGGAGTGAAATTTGCGCGAGGTTCTTTGACGATGCAGGTGAGCATTGCACTATTGCACATATCTTGCATACATAAACTAACATCTGATAATAGGTAATTGGAAAGGGTCCATTCCTATCCCCGACCAGTCCTTTGAAGATCGCATCACACAGGTTCAAGGGGAGGACAAGGAGCTATTGCTTGGATTTGTGCGCAGCGTCCTTTGTTGGCTGCCCGAGCAGAGACCGACGGCTGAGGAGATGGCATATGATGATTTTCTCATGCAAGCCTACTTCGCCTCACAGTCAAAGGGTTAAACATGGTTTTATGACGTGTATATAGCCATGCTGGGAGTTGAGATCATACAATATGCGGATTTAACCAAGGCTGTTGTCTTAATATGTGTAGTGAAAGCGTGGGTTATGCTCCCCGAGCTCCTCAGCCTCCTCCTCCGTTAATCCTTGTATTCTATAATCTTCCTTGCCCTCGACTTTCCTCTTGTTCTGCCGACGGAACCAGGCCCAGAACAAGAGATATATAACCGCAGACACGGCGACCAAAGCCATCGAAACAGCATGACCCTTCACGAATTGCGGCCCTTCGTTCGTTTGATACAACTAGAAAAATTGTATTAGTCAAGTTTCTTTCCATCCAGTGTCCAAAAGCTTACAAATGGGGCTGGAACTCCCGCAGAGTTTCCAATGGTGAGTTGCAGACCAGTTGCTACTGTACGCTTTCCATATCTAGGGTTGTTGCTAGGAAGCCAAGCAAGAGGAAGTCCAACAATAACATATAAGCCCATGGCCGGGAGGAAGCAAGCAAAGTATTTGACGCCGGATGGTACGGGGCTGATCAGAATAGCATAGCCGACTGCACAGACGAGGCCAGCGGCTACTGTAAAGACGGCCCGTCGTTGAGTCTTATCTGAAAGCCATGCAACAGCAAGATAAGTGACAGCCCCTAGAAAGTAGCAGGGGATTGTTAAGCATTGCACCTCAGCAATACTCCAACTGCCCAATCCTTTGATGATTGTGGGCAGAAATGTCGAATATCCATATAGGATCACATCGCCTCCAAATTGACCCACGCAGAACAAATAGATTTTCCAGTCCTTTAGACCTTCGTAAACGTCCTGCTTGTGCATCTGGTCTGACGATTTGGTGTGGCCAATCTGCCGGCGCATTCGTAGATCGATCAGCTCGCGTTCGTGGATTGTGAGGTAGCGTGCTGAGTCTGGGTCGTCCGCAAGCCACCACCAGACAGCAATCCCTAGGATGAAGGTGGGAATTCCTTCGATAATGATGATCCAACGCCAGCCTCTAAGGCCAGCAACGCCGTCCATGTGGCCAATACCGTACGCCAACAGCCCACCAATAGAGCCTGCAATGGCAGCACTCACGAAGAGATAACCGATTCGCAGAGCGTACTCACGCTTGGTGTAGAACATGGTCAAGTAGATAGTCAAGCCAGGGAACAATCCGCCTTCCAGAGCGCCAAGTAGCACACGGCATGCTATCAAGCCCCCGTAGCTCTGCACGATGCCTGTCAAGGTCGCAACGATGCCCCAGGAGGTGGTGATGAAGCTGATCCACCTCGAAGGCTTGAATTTCTTGATAACTAGGTTCGAGGGAAGCTCAGAGGCAATGTACGTGACGAATAAAATCGATACGGCGGTTTGATATTGATTGCCCGTTAGACCGAGGTCTTCTTCCATGCCGTAGAGCCTGGCGTTTCCAATGTTGACGCGGTCTAGGAAACTGAGGAGATAGAGAAGCATCACGGGTGGGACAATCCACATATCGAGCTTTCGCAGGAGTGCCTTTTCCGCGACTGGGTCGATGTAGACGTCATTTTGCGAGACACCCTGCTGCTCCTCAATCTCCTTGTCGGGGAGCGAGTCTGGCTTGGGGGTCATGGTGATGACTTCTCAGAAAAGCAACTCTGAGATGAGGAAAGACGAACAAGATGAGGAGAAGAATGAGAAGGATGAGAAGGATGAGAAGGTAGAGACAGAAGGGTTGTGGTCCATTTAAAGACCTGAAGCGTCTTATCTCCGTAGGTACATAAATTACCCCGGATCGCACTATCAACGTGGGCACAACCCCAGAATGCTACCTTCTGTATCAGGAGCAGGGTTTTGGCGGGATCGCTCACTCAATTGCCCTGTAAGGTTGGCCGATGTCGGTAACTGAAGGGTTTGCCGAGTGACATGAATCAGTTTGAGACTCGGCAACTCAGCTTTTGCCGGGCTATCTCTAGTTTTCATATGTAGTCTATCCGTCATTATACGTCCATTGCCGGGCTAGTCATCAAGAGCTAACGGAAACAATGCCGATATAAAATTATCAATAGTTAGTCCTGTTTCTGCCGGCGAAAAAAATCAAACTGAGAAATGATGCGGGGGACTCAACACTCTAACCTCAATTTCTACTACAACTTGCGATATATTGACTTGTTTCGAATATTGATGCTTCAAAGATATCGCCTATCTACTTCCATCCCTCATCAACAAACAGCCCTTGAAGTAGTTTGACAGGTCCTCAAAGTCCTCCAACTCGCCCACCCAGCCAACATACTGATCAGGTCGCACAGCGACAACACAACCTCGCTTCCTGTCAACGCCATAGTTCTTATATGCATCGCCATACCCCTCATGATAGCTCTCATCGTCGACGTGTACCTTTTCGTAGTCGTAGCCGGTGTGTTCGTCGTATGGGCGTAGAATATCGGGAAAGTCACGAATCAAGTCTGCATCCCAGCGTTTCGAGGAGTGTATGGTGAGTACCTCGATGACACTATCAATCTTGTGCTCTTTAGGCGTGACACGACGGAGGAAGCTGTGTGGATCGTCAAGGAGATTGCAAAACGCTGCAACGCGAGCCTTTTGCGCAGAATCAAGCACATCACCTACGAATAGCACGATGCGGAATCGCCCATCCGCTTTCAGACGCTCCTGGAAGTGGTACGGACGGGCATCGGCTTGGTTAAGTACCTTGAAACTGTTGAAACGCATCCCAACAGGTATACCAGCGGCGAGGGCTTGCTTCTTGGTAAATACGTCCTGGGTGAGAGAAACACCAGAAGGCGAAACCACTTTGATGCCATCAGCTTGAGCTAGAGGATCACCAGCCTTGGCAACAAGGTTGCTGGGGCCATAGTTGACTGAAAGGCCCGATGCAAACATGTTTCCCTTCTCAAAGGCGTCCTTGAATACCTCCATGCTGACACCCTCTTCATCCATGACATCCTTGGCCGGACGACCGGAGAACAAGCGGCTGAAACGATGATCGAACTCGATGAGATCCTGAGCCACGCGACGTCGTTCGCTCTGGTATGTCTTGAGGATATCCGGCTTCGCGATACCTTTGGCCACGAGCGCAACTTTCCAGCCCAGATTGTACGAATCTTGCATCGAGACGTTCATACCTTGGCCGGCCTTGGGCGAGTGTGTGTGAACTGCATCACCTGCAAGGAAAATGCGCTCGTGAGAATCAAAAGCGGTGCCTACGCGTTGGCCAATCTGTAGAATTGCGTTAGAAAGTTAATATGCCAATATCTGGAGCGACGTACCTGGTACGCTGTCCACCAGTCACAGTACTCATAGTCTAACTTGTAGGGATGGATGATGTTCTGTGCCGCCTTAAAGATAAGGTCTGGGTTGATCTTGGATCGGTCTGCACGGCCAGAAGCATCAGGAGTCACTTCCTTTAGCTGGATATAGAGACGGACGAGCTTGTTCTCTCGCGGGATAACCATGAGACTGCCGTTCTCGGCTGAGTGAATAGCGCATCGCATACGAATGTCGGGAAAGTCGGTCTTGGGTATGATGTCCATGACGCCCCAGATGAAGTCAGTTGCCTCACCTTGCAACTCAAGGCCAATCTGGTTGCGTACCCAACTTCGCGCTCCATCACAGCCAATGACATACTTTGCGTGGACGGTCTCACTGTCGGCGTCTCGTGCTTGAGCTTGACGAAGGACATGGTCGTGGTCGACCTCATCGTCAAACACCAAGTTACTGCGGAAGAGACCGTCCGAGGCTTGAGTCTTGCTGGCAGAAGCTTGCTGAGGGGGCGTGGCCTCCTCCTCGATCAGATGTCGCAGCTTGACCATGACGGGATAGGCGTCGGGGCTCTCGAGCTTGGACTTGTCCACGTTGATCGACTCTGGGAGTACGGCACGTTCAACCTTGATCTGGTCCTTGGAGTACTTCTTGATGTTGTCGAGGAAGAAACGCTCGATACGACCCTGGTGCAAGACAATCTGCTGGAAACGTGAGAGGCCGACGATGGTGTCAGGGATACGGTCAGAACGACGAATTACTCCATCTGGGCCAGGGTTCTAGTACATTGGGTGAGTTGAAGTCATCACAAGTATGTTATAGCGTTACGCACCCACATGCAAATCTGCCCAACTTGTTAGTCTGATCCAGTCTATAACACAACTCTCTGCATAGTTCAACATACCTCAATCATATGGTTTGCTTCTTTCCAGGCTCGGTCGCCGAACCCTAGACTATCAAAGATCTCTAAACTGCGACATTGCAGACCGTCAGCCTGACCACAAAAGATCTTTGTGTTTCTCTTGTCGATAATGCGAGCCTTGACTCCGCAGTGTGCCATCCACGCGGCGGCCATCAACCTGTGAGCGGCATAGAGCCATGGTTAGTTTCCGTTCGTCGCGTGTGGAAATTTCATCTCAGTTAATACTTACCCAGCAGGGCCGGCACCAACTATGAGTCTTCAACATGGTAAGCGTCAGCACCTTCGTCATACGTAGCAACCCTCCAGCAACAAGCTTGGACTCACACGTCGACTTTGCTCTCGTTTGTCATTTTTCCTTTGCTGATCGAAATGTGCGTGAAACAAGACTGTCGAGTGTGATGAGACTCAGCCTGGAAGAAGCAATCTTAAAAACCTGGCCAGAGAGATAAAGCCATCCGAATCAACTGAGCCAAACTGAACGACGCGCCATTTTCCTGTCTGAACCAACACTATGTAGCAATACTCCATTTGATGAGTCAAAACAGTAGCATCTACCGTCACTAACTATGCATATGCAGGGTTCGTACCGTTCAACGTCTCAGTTGGCCCGTGACCGCTACTCCCAACGCTCGCCTCGAGCAAAATACTACCTTATATATGGGCCATCTTCTGGTGAGTCGCCAACCGTCAGAACAAGGACCCCGGACATGATGCTTATGCGAAGATTATAATCTCCCTCCAGGATGGCACTTACAGTCTCGACGGGGAGCATCTTTCCGCTCCTGTTCAAAGGAACCACTAAATGCAAAGGATTATCATCCTGGTTTGCTATGGTCTGATAGTTGCTTTTGGATAATACATAATCTTGGCTGTTTTACATCTGCGTTAGTACCCAGCCAAGGGAAGCTTTCAATATATGGGGCCTCTCAGCCATGGATTCTGTTTTGGTCAAAGTAATGTTCCCTTAGGGGCAATCGATACACATATAACGGGCGTCATATGATCAGTATCCCACTCGACTTGCACCATGTTCATCAACTCGGGCCTGGCCGGGACAGTATTCTGCCTAGTTGTGGTACGCGGCATGTCAATGCTATTTAGACCCCCTCGCCCCTCTGTACTATGACTTTCGAGAACGCAAAAGGAAAATAGCCTTGTCCATCGACACCTGTACTGTTCATGCTCAGTGGGCACCAGGTTTTTCAAGCGATTGCTCCACACTATGGAGTCTGGCGAGAGGGAGACTCATTGGTTCTGTTAAGCGCTGCTGAGATGGTAAAGAACGCTACCTATATAACGATTTACTATGTGGCATCAGCCCAATCATGGCTATGAAGATGCAGCATATTCAAAACGGTGTATATGGCAATGCTGCTAAGAATTCAAGTCAAGTTAAGCGGTGTTGGCCCCTGTTTATGTTCACCACCCTTGTCTCCAAGGAACCAGTTGAGAAACCTGAAATCCACCTTCAAAAATTACAGCAAGAGTGTTCCTTGCTCCTACCGGGGCTGTGCATAACCAAAGTAACCTTACCTTATATTTGCGACTCTGGAAGTATTCCCCTGGATCTACAAGAAGTGTAACAGTGTCTACAGGGAGACAGTAACTTCCCAGCAGTATCATAAGCAAGTGCTGCAAAATGAATGAACCGTTTATGTGTCTTCTGTCTTGACATATATACTATACATTCTGTTCTACTGGGTTCTCGATTCTCTCTGGTCTTCCTTTCTCTCATTTATTCCGCTAACCCCAGCAAAGAATATTGCAGTTGGAAGCGATGGCAACTCCAGCGGAGCAGCAAGCAGCCGCCAATGCCTTCATTCGAGAAGTATGGGGCCTTCAGGGGACAGCTTACCTGGTCGTGGGACTACGATACTACAGCCAGTTCTCCTCTTTCGGCCGACGCGTGCAGTGGGATGATGTTCTCATGTTTCTAGCCACGGTGAGTCTTGAAATAGTGTGTCAAACAGCCCAACATTACTGACCCAATGTCATCGTACAGATAGTTTACACAGCCGAGTCGGTAGCAGCATACTACGTCGTCGCGTACTGGAGAGGTCTCGCAAACAATGGCATAACGCCGGCACAACGTGAGGCTTTGCGGGATGACCCAGACAGTCCTGAATGGGAACTCCGAATCAACGGCTCCAAGACGCATGTTATCGGGCTTTTGCTCTATATGACGCTGCTATGGCTGCTGAAGGGTTACTGGGTTGTGTACTACATGCGTCTCACGTAAGGCCAATCCTCCGACTAGACTACAGACTACTCAACGACTAATCTTTTCTGGCGAAGGCGTTAGCTCGGCGAGACGAGCTGCGTACTGGGGTGCCTTTATTATACCAATCACTTACGTCTCCTGTTTCTTGGTAGCCTTTCTCAAGTGTATACCATTTGAGAAGCAATGGCAGGTTGACCCAGAGCCACCGAGTGCGTTCCCCTACCTCGAGAGAAGTTGGTCTAACGCCTATCTCCAGATTCTTGCATGCCAGCCATCACCTACATCCAGACCATTTATGTTATGGCCATGAACACCATTACTGATTTTTATCTCATGTCAATTCCCCTTCCAGTAAGTCCATCTATCTGACCATACCTCAGTGATATGGCAACTGACTCGTTAATTTTAGATGATATGGAAGGCTAGAATGCCATGGCGCAAGAAGATTGTTATCGTTATTATGTTTAGTGGTGCATTCTTAGAGATGGCATTCGGGATTCTGAGAGCAGTATCTATCCTTACTGCAAGTAAAAGCCAGAAAGTTGCCAAGGCCCATACTAACCCTCGCACTCAGAAAGGAAACACTGATCCGGCACAGTCGGGCTACTGGTCGGTCCGGGAGTCTTTTGTCAGCTTCGTGCTCACGAACCTGCCCATGGTCTACCCGCTTGTAAAGAAGTTCGTTGAGAAATCCGTAATCAGTTCCAAGGGTGGCAGTCGTACACCAGGTTTAGGCGACAGTCAGGGGTACCGTCTCGAGAGCCATAAAAATAAAGCGACCTCGCGATCACGACCAGATGAAAGAGACCTGAACGACACAGCCTGGGGCTCCAAGGACCATATCGTAGCCGTCGACAGGCAAGTTAGCGGCGGCGACGCCTCATTGCCGGGCTCGGACGGAGCACAGCACTACAAGTACAACAACTCACATGATCTAATGAAGCCTTCAAATATCGTCGAAGCAGTTGGTGGACACGCTTCAAATCATCGCAACACTTGGAGACAGGGCGTGGGAGCTGGGGACATTGTTGTGACAACCGAGTATGCTGTACAGGTTGATCAAGAAGCTGCTAACAGTATACCCAAATACCCACACCGGTATTGAATTGTGTTAGAGCTATAGCAGCATTCATCTAAATAGGAACTGCTCTTCTATCTCAGAAGCGAATTCCCTCAACTGTCCGTCTTCCGTAAATAACATATCCAGCCATTGCATCTGGTTCCCATCTAGAAAACTACCAATGAGTGGATTACCGAGTACGTCAACGTTATCATAGTCTATAACTCCAGAATCACCTGCCCCAATCTCATTATTCATACTCATAGGGGTTTGAAACGCTTGGTTGAGTGTCGACGCTTCCTGGCCGCCATTTAACCCAACCTGTTCCCCTGTAGCTGGAGGCCTCTCAAAGCTCATGCCATCTAACCGACCCGTGGCTCGCAGAGTTGACACGCGGGTCTGAATATGTGACAGTCTCTCGCAAAAGTCAACAGCTGGGATATTTCCGTCGTTCTTCAGAGACCGCAAAACACTCAGAAGAGTCTCGAGATGGTCCGAGTTGACAGCGGTCGGCTTCATGACAGCAGACATGATGAGTACCATGGCTGCAGAGAAGATATGATGCGCATCCCAATAACCAAATGTGGCTATCGACCCGTCGAGGAATAGTCCCTCAGCTATACGACTTGATGCCTGTGCTGCATTGACGCAGCTCTCCGCCAAGGCCAGAGTAATAGACGAGACATTCTGTCGTGCAGGCGCATCATCTCGCGTTTTGGATCCTAGTTGAAACTGCATCTTGAATAGATGAAGTAAAACTGGGCGGGTTGTTTGTATGATGCACTGGTTATATGCGAGATGAAGGCTTGCAACTGGTCGAGGAGTGCCTCGCTCTTTGACGCGCATGTCAGGTCGTAATTCATCATGCCATGCTCGCAGCTGTTTCAAGATACCGTGGACTTGGTGTATGTAGAGACCGTTTGTAGCTTTTGGTATGCCGTAGATGTGAGTTACTATACGCAAGAGATTAGACACACGGTACAGAAACGAGGAACAAAAAGAGAGCTCTTCTTACATATGTTTCCAATAATGCGTGATAGCTTGATATTAGTGATGAGATTTTGCGGATCGAGGAACTCGGTCATTTCTTCTTTCGTCAAGCCATCCATGCTAGGCATTTCAACGTCTATATCCTCGTCCCTCACGGTAATAGGCTGACCAAGCTTTGAAGCCGAGAATCGGTCGAAGAAGTAAAGCACCCACCAGGTCCGTCGTCGACTCTCTCGCTCAACGGGCGTCAGTGTGGTATGTCTCGACGCGGATCTGTGCATGCCGAGACTCTGAGCAAGCCTCATGGCAATACCACTGTAGCAGTACGCAGTCCGTATACGGCCTAGGATGTTAGATGCCCATGCCTGTTGAAATGGTTAGTATGGTGTCAATCTCGATGTCAAGGTATAGTCTTACCAAGAGTGTCAGAACCTCGACCTGCATCAGAGAAGGCTCCTCATAAGAATCTTGGTTTTCCTGCAGCAGATTCACGGCTTTGACATAGTAGTGTGTCCCAGGGACTCTGTTATTGTCGCCTACTCCCCTCCTATGTGTATAAATCTCACCCAAAGCCATGAGAGCATAGAATTTGCAGAGCCACAGCATCGACGGCACTATCTCTCTCCTATACACCGCATCGATCTCCTTCATAAAAGTAACCTCGAGGAACAGCGGATGGTAGTTGCCAATGAAGCGCCGAGCTACGTTTAGGAGTAGCTTGACATGCATCCGCTCCGGAAAATCTGGGCCTTGGTCAGGTCGCAGTTGACCACATGTGCTAAGGCGATGGTAGTTGGACAGGCCAGCTGTGCTAGGGGTGTATGTATCGTCGAGGCATGACAAGAGTCGATTGCTGAACGCCGCACATGAGGCCTCGCCAATGAAGCCTGGCTCGGAGGAACGCTCTTGTATGGGCTTCTCTGGCTGTTTGTCAAAGAGGGGGTTGAATAGGTTGCTCTCTTCTTTTGAAAGCGATGGTGGCCCATCGTCATGTTGGTCTTGGTGGTCAAAAGGAGTAAAAGCCGGCTGACTCTCTGGCGTTTTGTTTTGCGTGGATATGGCTTGGAGGCGTCTGCTATCTGCTTCCAGCTTCTTGAGGTAGCTAACTCAATTTGATGATATTAGCACATATAACTTGGAGATGTTAAGAAAGAAAAATTCAACATGGTCAGTACCTCTCAGATATTGGGATCTTTCGCTCTTTGTTGGCAGGAAATGCACACTCATCTGCCCTGCCTGTGGAGATACATGACTGACAAGGTTTTTCGCCCGAGCATTTAATCTTTTGCGCATGACACCTGTGACAACTACGCACACAAGGTATCAGATTGGAGTTTCAAGCTTGCAGAAAATAATGGTAAGGGGCTCACGCTGCTAACAGTCGCCTAGGACGTCTTGTCCCCTGCTGGACACTCATCTTCCAGGAGGCGAACGAGTGGATTTTCCCGGTAATTCCTGAGTAACGAGATCGATCCCAATCGTCCGGGCAATGCGGGTCTAAAGCCAATCTTAGTCCGGGGTAAACGGTCGGACTTTACGGTAACTTGCCGGTTGATGATTTTTGGAAGCCGGGGATAAAGTGCGGAAACTCGGCAGCCCAAAAGTTGCCGAGAGATATAGCACGGCATCTTTGACTTTGCCGATGAGTAAGCGTGCTGGCTGACCAATAGCATCTTACAAAGTTTAGTCCTATCACTTATACTACCAATCCTGGATATTCGATATAATACAGCTTTAAACCACCCAAGTCTCAAGTCATACCAAGGTTCTAATCCCCTATTCTTCCTCTCTGTACCCCAAATCTATCTTATTCCCCCCTTCTCTATCACAATGGCATCTCAAGGCATCCGCATCGCCATCGACCGTGGTGGCACATTCACAGATGCTTGGGCAGAGGTTCCCGGCCGTAAAGAACACATCGTCTTCAAGACCCTCTCAGTATGCCCTGATGAGTATGACGACGCTCCTACAGAATGCATCAGACAGATTCTGGAGATCGCCCTGGACACCACAATACCTAGGGGGTCACTATTAGACCTCGCACCCATCGAGTCCATCCGAATGGGAACCACAGTCGCAACAAACGCCCTCCTAGAACGAAAAGGAGACCGCGTGGCCTTTTTAGCAACAAAGGGTTTCCGAGATATCCTGTTCATCGGAAACCAAACCAGACCAGATCTGTTCGATCTCTCTGTTCGACGTTTGGAGCAGCTCTATGAGACCGTGGTAGAGGTCGATGAGCGTGTCACTATCGAGGGCGCCAGTGAGGCCCCATCAAATGGCCCTATCGATGTCTCATCAGACCCAGCCCTTGTAGTTGGGCAAACAGGCGAAATCGTCAGGATCATGAAGAAGCCAGACCTTGACGCTGTTCGTGCCGATCTTGAGAAGCTGAAGGCCCAAGGGTTCCAAAATATCGCCATCGGTTTCATGCACTCATACACTTACCCCGAGCACGAACTGCAAGTTACCAAGCTCGCCGAAGACATGGGCTTCAAAGTCTCTGCCTCTTCGGTCCTCCAGTCTATGGCAAAGTATGTGCCACGAAGCCAATCGGCTGTTGCGGACGCTTATCTCACACCCATGACCGTTGCTTATCTGGATGGTTTCCGGAAGAATTTCAAGGGCCATTTGGAGGACGAGAGTGCGAACAAACTCCTTATTTGCCAATCTGATGGCGGGCTGACGAGCTGGTCTAAGTTCACCGGCTTGAGGGGTGTCTTGAGTGGCCCTGCTGGCGGTGTTGTTGGCTTGTCCAGGACATGCTACGATGATATCGATGGCACTCCAGTTCTGGGATTCGACATGGGCGGTACTAGCACAGACGTAGCCAGATACTCTGGTGCCCTGGAGCACATCTTCGAAAGCACCATTGCCGAGGTCACTATCCAGACTCCCCAATTGGACATCAACACAGTTGCTGCTGGAGGCGGTTCTATCCTGGCCTGGGAGAATGGCCTTCTCAAAGTCGGCCCAAGCAGTGCTGGAGCAAACCCAGGACCTGCATGTTATGGTCGAGGAGGCCCCTTGACTGTTACCGATGCTAACTTTCTCCTTGGGCGAATCATTCCCGACTTTTTCCCTCGTCGACTGGACCATGATGTCGTTAGGGACAAGTTTTCTGCTCTCACTGACACGGTCAACAAGGAGAAGGACGGGGGCGAGCCTTTCACGCCTGAGACTCTAGCCCTTGGCTTCCTGGCTATTGCCAACGCAACCATGACGCGACCAATTCGAACTCTTAGCGAGGGAAGAGGCTATGGCGCCTCCAGCCATAACCTGGGGTCTTTTGGTGGAGCTGGTGGTCAACATGCTGTCTTCATCGCCCGAGATCTTGGCATCAAGCGGGCTATCATCCCATGCTATTCCAGTATCCTATCAGCATACGGCATGGCTTTGGCCGACGTTGTAGTCGAGAACCAAGAGCCTTCAGCCATTACTCTCTCCGAGCGGGTCGTTCCTGAGATCGAGGCGCGTCTCGACGCCCTCTCAGCCAAGGGAGCTCAGGGCCTTGAGGCTCAGGGCTTCGATGCCAAGTCCACCGAGCACGAGTACTTCCTGAACATGCGCTACCAGGGAAGCGATACTTCTCTGATGATTGCTGTAACTGAAAAGGTCGGAGATGCTGGCATTGCTTTTACAGCCAGACACACGCAAGAATTTGGCTTCTCGCAGTCCCGCGATATCCTGATCGATGACATTCGAGTCCGAAGCGTGGGTAAGTCTCACGTCCTCAACATTTCCAGCCCCTTCGAAGAGCTCAAGAAGTACAGCTCTAATGGCTTGACTCCTATGCCAACTCCCATCTTCTCTCGAAAGATCTTTTTTGAAACGCATGGTTGGACCGAGACGCCTGTCTATGAGCTCAAGTCTACGAGCCCTGGTGTGCACATCACTGGTCCTGCGATGGTCATCGATAAAACCCAGACTATCGTGGTGGATCACCTGAGCAAGGCCATTATCCTCCCCGAGCATGTCATCCTCGAGGTTGACAAGGCTGAGAAGCAGAGCGTGGCAACTGAGACTGTTGACCCAGTGGTGCTGAGTGTTTTTGGACACCGCTTCATGACAGTTGCTGAACAGATGGGACACACAATGGAGAAGACTTCCATCTCGGTCAATATCAAGGAACGTCTAGACTACTCATGTGCTGTCTTCTCAGCAGACGGAGGCCTCGTTGCCAACGCACCGCATGTTCCCAGCCATCTCGGATCCATGAGCACCGCTATTGCCTATCAAGCGCAGCGATACAAGGCTGGTGAGCTGAAGCCTGGCGATGTCATCATCAGCAACCATCCGCAGGCCGGCGGAACGCATCTTCCGGATATCACAACCATCACGCCCGTGTTTGACAGCGAGGAAGACCCCAAGGAGATCATCTTCTTCGTAGCCAACCGTGGCCACCACGCAGATATCGGCGGCATTGTGCCTGGATCGATGCCACCAAACTCTACCGAGCTGTGGCAAGAGGGTGCGACTATCGAATCCTTCAAGATGATCAATGAGGGTGTGTTCGATGAGGCTGGACTAATCAAGCACCTCTATGATGACCCGGCTTCATACCCAGGTTGCAGCGGTACACGCACCTTGAACGAGAACATGGCTGACCTCAAGGCCGCGGTTGCATCCAACCAGAAGGGTATCGAGCTGATCCGGTCTTTGATCAAGGAGTTTACCTGGCCTGTCGTCCAGCTCTACATGCGTGCTATTCAGGAAAATGCCGCTCAGTCTGTCCGAGACCTATTGAAGCAGTTTGCTGCCAAGTACGAGGACGGTGTTCTTGAGGCAACGGAGTACAACGACGATGGTATCCCATTCAAGCTCAAGGTGACCATCGACAAGGAGACGGGAGAGGCTGTGTTTGATTTCACCGGAACAGGCCCTGAACACTCTGGTAATTTGAATGCGCCTCCGACTTGCTCTTACTCTGTCATCATGGTAAGTTTACAAAACGCATCGAGGACTTCAACACCATTAGCTAACCCTGGTACAGTATTGTCTTCGCTCTATGATATCCACCGACATCCCCCTCAACCAAGGCTGCCTCAAGCCCATCAAAGTCGTCTGCCCCGACAACACGATCCTCTCCCCATCACCAACCGCAGCAACAGTCGGCTGCACAACAGAGACATCACAAAAGGTCGCCGATCTTGTACTTCGAGCATTCAACGCCGCGGCTGCTTCCCAGGGCACCATGAACAACCTCAGCTTCGGCTGCGGCGGTACAGACCCCGTTACTGGCGAGGTCACCAAGGGCTTCGGCTACTACGAGACCATCTGCGGAGGCGCTGGAGCTGGTCAGGGCTGGAATGGTGCGAGTGCGGTTCATACACACATGACGAATACCCGAATCACAGACCCTGAGATTCTGGAGAAGCGATATCCTGTTATTCTTCACGAGTTCTCTGTCCGCAAGGGAAGTGGAGGAGCTGGTCGATGGCGCGGAGGTGATGGATGCGTTCGTGAGATGGAGTTCCGCATGCCTCTGCAAGTTTCTGTCCTTACAGACAGAAGAGTCACTGCGCCATACGGTCTCGAAGGCGGCGAGGAGGGCCAGCGAGGACAGAATATCTGGATCCGTAAAGATGCTGTCACGGGAGCGACAAGACAAGTCTCCCTCGGTCCGCGAAAGACGTCACACTTTGCTGCTGGAGACCGTATTATCATCTTGACGCCTGGTGGTGGAGGTTATGGCGATGCCTCATCGACGTCAGACAAGGAGTTGGATATCCCTCAGCGAGATTCAAGGTCATTCCTGACCAACGGCTCGCTCGGCGTGAGACATGCTACCGCTACAGGAAACTGAAGAGGATTAAATAATTTTATAGACGAATAAAATAAATTTGGTAGCTGCTGTCGTTGTATATCAAGTGCGCAAGCTGACAGTGAATGGCGGCATCCCTATATGTTGAGAGTCGTAGACAACTGCAATTTCACTGTCTTGCAAAGAATCTTTTGACTTTCTGGCTTGTTCATCGGTATACTAACCTAGCAGACCTATCGCTCACCATTGGTAGCCCAGATCTCTGTATCGCTTATTCAACCATTCATCGAATTCATCCTCGGGCATCTTGTCTTTAGGATCGACATTTTCACACCACTGTTCGATACCGACACATGCGTATTCATCTCCAATACACAGCGGGCATATAATGCTGTAACAGCACTCCTCATGGCCAAATAGTGCGCTGGTGAGGAACCGCAGTTCGTATCTGATCCAGCTTATTCCGCCATCGACCGTCCTACTGCCCGAGCAACAACCACATACCCCGTGTTCAAGTCTTGAGATGACGTCGGCTACCTCGATCTTGTGGAAAAGAAATTTGGTCTCAAACTTGAGATGAGAAATTGGGATCGAGAGTACATATTCCGTGGGCGATTTGGAAACTCGACAAAGGCGCTGTGATTCAAATTCATCACCTTGGGCCTCAGAGAAGGGATCTTGGAGCCACTGCTTACAATCAATCACGCCGCCCTCAAGATCGCCAAAAGCTACATTCCATTCCTTGAGGACGTTGCAGACCAACTGAGATTCTGCTTCACTGCCAGTCGTCTGGCCAATGGCATTGACTGACTCATAAATGTGAGTCATGGGGTTGTACTCTGCCCAAGAGAGTATGTCCAGCCATAGTTCTGTTGGAAGAGTCTTGCCGCCCGTCTTAGTAGTGACATGGCCGGGACTACGATAGATGGCTTCGCGAAGGAAGCTTGTGTCCCAGAGTGTCACGTCGAGGATGAGAATCGATTTTCTATCCACCAGAGTATCGAGGTCGGTGGTTTCTACGGGCTTCATGTTGCTGGAGAAGCCTCTTGAGAGGTGATCAAGGAGGTGTGGTGGTGGCGAGCGGAAACTTGGAGTCGATCCGGTTTAGATGAAGGAAATGAAAAGAAAAGAATATGAGGAGAAGATGGCGACGTGTTCCTGTTTTTATGCTCGCCTCTAATGCGAACTTTGATAAAGGAGCTGCGTAAATTTCAAAGCTGCCAACTTGAGTTCAAAGGCGAATTCACTATGCATATGCATTATGAGTTGATATGCGAGACATAGGTTTACACCGCGAAACCCTCGCATTAGGTAAAAGATCCAACTCGACAACACAGAGGCGGATATACAACGAGGGTTTTGAACTGCACGATGATATAAAGAGTTACTGATTCAACGACTTCTATAGAAACCTCTTGGTCAGTAGGACCCCTACTGCCCCCGCTGCTACCCCGCTCCTCAGCTGTTGGTTCCTCTGCAGCAGGCCTAAATCACTTTCTGGTAAAGCCGCTATCAAGCGTCTGATTCCTCAACACCAACCACACACCACTCTTACCGTGTCCAGGCGACAATGGAGGATCAACTGGTCTCTCAAGTAGATGAACAGGAAATCCTCGCCGACATCGACGGCCGCTTGCACGGCCCCATGAACGGCTTCATCAAGAAATACTTTGCCAGTTTCGGCCATGTCAAACAAGATGGCCTTCAACGCTATCCTGTTCCATCCACTGCCCCCTCGCCCGATGGCTTCCTGCAATGGTTCTCGGACTATGCATTGCAAACACCTGACGACTCCCAAGGCTCCTGGGATATATCCGACAGAGGTGCTGACGGAGCACGTCTCCTCTTGACTATTCCCGACTCACCCATCTCTGGATCGCCTACAATATGGCATCATGTTCAGGTCGTTGGTCAGTTTTACCAACAGGGCCACGTTGGTTATCAGGATGGTCTGTTGCAGCTTTGCCGCTCCGCATACCACGTCTTTGTCAGCCAACCTACACGCTTATTCTTGCATGGCTTCTACATACGCGGCTCACTGATCGAACTCTGGGTTTTTGATCGATCTGGCTTGTACTGCAGCGACGTGTTCGATATCCAGAACGACTTCGTCCAGTTTCGTTCGATTATTCTCAGTTACCAGCACATGACAGACCAGGACCTGGGCAAGAGCAATTTCATTCAGAGGGATAGTGAGGGTAGCTATGTCGTTCTGGATAGCAACAAGACCTCCTCATTGGGAAAGCTTTATCTTGAAAGCGAGCCAATTGCGTCTCGTGACAAGATTGTTGGTACCGGGACAACATGCTACAGAGCTAGAGCACCTGCCTCGGATCGATCGAGTTACGTCTTGAAGTTCAAATGGCGTTGGGCCAGAGATCGCCCTGAGGATGAGCTCCTGAATCTTGCCAGGGAGAAACGCGTTTGGGGTGCCGTCTCTCTCGACTACTACAGAGAGGTCGAGAGTACAGCGAATCTGCGTCGAAGCCTCCGATGGGGAACACACAGAAAGTTTATAAAGGCACAGTCTCCCAAGGAACATGCAAGCCTGAACGGCCAGCGACAGCAGGATGCTCACTGTGCCGATGGCCTTGTCGACTACACAGAAGAGACAGACAACTTCTTTCAAAATCGCATTCTTACCTGCGTCGTTACCTCTCCGGTCGGCAGACCTCTTGACACTTTTCAATGTCTGACAGAGTTACTTGAAGTGTTTCGCGATGCTGTCAAGTGTCATCGATCACTCTATTACGACGCCAAGATCCTCCATCAAGATGTGTCTCCAGGGAATATAGTCATTCTGGATGACCAAGCCCAAGGGGAGCCCAAGGGGATCCTGATAGACCTTGATTCCGCAATAGAGCTTGACCAAGGGCCAGAGGCAGATGCTGGGATCACTGGCACCAGACCATTTATGGCGGTGGGCATTCTCAAGGGTGAGTCCCACACGTATCGGCACGACTTGGAGTCCTTCCTCTACGTGTTCCTGTGGACGGTCATAACGAACCATGAGGACAGTCCACAAGAGACAAGCAAACTTCGCCAATGGAGCAATGGCAACTGGGATGAGCTAGCGGTGCGCAAGTCTCTTGACATGGATCAGCACAACTTTCAAGACATTTTGGAAGAGTTTCCTTCCGAATTCAACGCCTTCAAACCGCTCGCTGAGAGCTTGCACCAAATTCTATTTCCCCTACGAGATGGAGTGATATGGACAGGGAGTGACGATTCCCAGGAGGCTGTCGACAAGCTATACGATTCGATGATCCACGCGTTCGACAAGGCTATTGCTTCCGAGGGAGGCAGGTAGATGTAATAGATTTGGATTATCAAGTTAATTAACAACAGTCACAGCGGCGGGGGACGTAATTAGTCGTAGCCAGCTCGTGATACGTCCTGCAGTCATCCGTAGCTAAGAATGATACCGAGTCCATGTGGCATACCCAGGTCGAAACTCTTCAAACCTAAGCTCTGGCTTGAGTTCCCCGCAAGCCCGTCGATACATCAACCTTGGCAGCAACTGCTCAACATTGTCACCATCACCACCGCTCCAGGTAGGATTTTCAATAGAGAACATGCAGAAGCTGGCCCCAAGTCGGTCAGCCACCTCTTGGCCCTCCTCTCGAGAAACAACACATGGTTTTCCCTCGGCGCGATTGCCCACAATGATCTTGGGTATCGGGCCCGGGTCCATGTCTGGAGCAACGATTAACTGCTCATCTGGCCTGTCTCTCAGTCCCTGGTCATGGCGAAGAGAGCAAGCTAGGATGCTAGCATACGGTCTCAAGTCATTCAAGAATTCTCGTTGGGGCATTTTTTGGACTCGTTGAATGTACTCGTCGACTATCTCGGACTCTTGTTGTGTGAGATCCATGTTGATGGGCAGGGCACTCAGCCGTTGAAGGTCAGGACAAGAAAAGAAAGGAGAAATGGAAGAGAAGAGAAGAGAAGCCAAGAGCGAGCGACCTCAGGTGCAGGAGGGTGGGGTTTCTTTGTTTAACAAGGCATGACCCTGCCTTTCACCTCTGCAGTTGGCCCTGATCCAATTTCTACATCTACACCCTCGTCCGAGCAGACCAAAGACCAGACACTTTCTGGCCCACTGACTCTATTTTTGTGACAGCAGATCCTTGGGACTCGACTACAAGATCACCTAATGCAACATACAGGGACACTTCGTCTGCTTTTGCCATTACATCTGCCTCAAGAGAATCCGTCACCGATGTCTTGAACGCCTATTCAGTATGGCCAAATGCGTCTATGGTGCCTGTGTCGACGAGAAGTGACAACGACCTGCCATGTGACGCATGGTTCTAGATAGCTAGCGAATTAGTAGATAGCTCACTTGAAGGGACGAATGAATTCTCTTACATTCTTGTATAATTTCCCGAATTGCCAAGGCCGAATACAATATCACCCCTCGATATCTGTCTTGGTAGTAACACTCTTCCACTCATCCAACAACTTGACCGTCTCCTCACACTTCCCCTTGACATACACAAACGCATCGCTACCCAGCACAACCCTCACAGGCACACTCTTCCCCGTCAAAACATCCACAATAACCTTCGACCCCTTGACAACATCCCCCGGCTGATTCCTATCCGTAGCCTCCAACATCCTCCTCGCCTTGCCCGACGGCGTCTTCTCATCCTCATACGCCTCCAACCGCCGCTGCGTCACCACCTTGACACCGGGGTTGAGAAAACTCGTGCGGAAGTACCCTGGCTCAACGACAGTAGCCTCAATGTCAAACGGAGCGAGTTCTTCGTGGAGAGATTCAGCGAGCGAGGAAACACAGGCTTTGACCATGGAATACACCGCGTACGACGCACCGCCTCGCCACGAGCCGATACTTCCAAAGGTGACGACCACACCGCGTCTACCATCCACCGCCTCCTGCGCTCTCATGCCCGGCAGAAACGCCTTGATAGTGTTGAACACGCCAAAGACATTCGTGTTGAAGCTATCGTAGAGCTCCTGCTGCGAAACCTCCTCCACGGCGCCCTCTAGGATGAACCCCGCGGGGTTGACGAGGTAATCGACGCGACCATGCTTGGCAAAGACGTCGTTTGCGATGGCCTCGAGGGTCGGGAGTGGACATGTCACGTCGAGAGCGAGAGTGTGGGCGCCTGCGTCGGCGAGGTCTTGGATGCGCGTTGGGTTGCGGGCTGTGGCGATGACGGTGTGGCTGCGGCTGAGGGCTTCGAGAGCGATTGAGTGGCCGAAGCCTGATGAGGCTGCTGAGATGAACCAGACAGGGGGAGACATGCTGAGTCTTGGTGGTGTATGTAAGTGGCTTGCTTATGAGACGAGTAATTGATGTGATGCTCCTTTTTGAGACGGAACATCAAATGGCTTTATATACTTTTCGACTCTCGTAGATTTAGGTCTTGTCTCAATTATCTCCGACTCGACATCAACACCACTTACACCCTCCTCTCAATCAGGGAATAGCATCAGCAAAGTGGGGTTCCACCAAACAACCTATCGCCGAAGCGCCAGAGCTGCCACCAACGTAATATTTCGGCGTTAACAGCTAATGCTTACTCGCCCGACATTAACGACTACCAATTACAGCCTCGTACACGGAACAGACTTGATTATATGCTTATCGACAAATCCGACGTTGCTCATAGAAACAAGTTCAAGGTATTGGATGCATCTTGATACACACTAACAATATCATTCTACACAGATCATGCAAAGGCCCAAACGCCGCAGCCGTTAACTCCGGGCTCATAAACAATCAAGCACTCATCCAAGGCCAAAGCCATCAAGCCAATTTGTACAGTCAACCAGTCCCCCCCTCCCCATATTCATCGCCATCCAGTCCCCCGACTATCTGTTCGACGGTGGATGCCTCCGCTGGTACCAACCGTGATCCGTCGAGCAGGACCGCTAGCCATGCCACCCTCACGAGGGCTTCCTCCAGCATTCTCAGTCCGTGGGTTGCTGCCACTCATGTTCATGCGCCTAGCCTGACCAGGGGTCAGTGCCTTGTCTGTCCTGAAGTCCTGGGGCGAGCACGACATGGGCGGGCTTCTCCTCCTCTCAGCGCTACCTCGGCGGAGTCGAGAGATGCCGTTGGTGCTGCTGGCCAGGGCCGCAGGCAGACTAGGCCTGGACCCAGTGCGGTCGCCGTTCAAAGATCCCAGCGACGAAACCCGCTTGGCGTTTGAAGCGTTTGTGCCAGTCATGATGCTCGCCCTACGAGCCTTCTCCTTCATGGCTGTCCGCAGCGCATTCTGAAGGTTCCGGGCATCGATAGTGCTCGTATCAGAATCCGATCCGGATCCAGGAGGGTGGTTCTCATCCGATACCCTCGATCGTGGACGAATCGCCCTGGGAATACCCAAGCCAGACGGCGACGGCGAAAAGTTGCCACTCTTAGTGACATCCAGTGATCGCAGCGGCGGTGTTCCCTGAGGTGAAGGGGTTGCTGAGCCCAGCTTCAGGCTCATGGTTGGTGCTTTGGGCGATCCGTCGTGGAGAGAGTGTCTAGCAGCTCCCTTTGACAGGAACCCGGCCTGGAACCTGCTGGGCTTTGCGCCTCCCAGGCTGTTGGCTTCCGGAATCTCGAGGCTGGGGCTCGATTCTTCAACTGGCTCCTCTTCAGGCTCCAGATAAGAAGGCATGGGAGGGGCGACGATGCTCTTCTCAGGCGACGTATGCTCCGGTGAAGCGTTGAACTTTTGCGGCGTCTTCTCAAAGTCTGCCAGGGTGCCCTCCTCTGTCTCGTCGTCCCTCCATCGCACACCTCCCTTCTTCTTGGTCTTCACCGGCGTAAAGCTGACGCCTTTCTTGGAGGCTCCCATCACCCTACGTCGTCGAGGGGATCCCTTCATAGGGCTAGTAGGGACATTCTCATTCTGAGAAGGCATGAAGACGGGGGCTGCAATTGGCTTCACTGTAACAGAAGCCTGCTTCTTGCGCTTGGGAGTGCCTCGCTTCGAAGGTGGGAAGATCTCGACAACGGGCATGGAGCCATCAGGCTTGACGACCTGGCCGGCAGCTGTGTAGCCGACTTGGAGTAGACGGTTGATCATCTCCTTGGCGTGGGCGACAGCTGCCTCCTCGTCCATGGCCAGAGTATCGGAAAGGGAGCTAAGAATATCGAACTGGGCAGTCAGAAGCACCTGGATCATGGCGGCATCACCAGCCTTCTCCTGCTCCAGGACTTCCCTGTACGCCTCGCGGTTGAAGTTGGCCTTGAGCAGCTCGGCTTCGCGAGTCAAGCTGTCGCCTTCTCCATTATCGGCACCCTCAGTGCCTTGGAGTTGCTGCAGGCTGTGTGACAGAGCAGTGTCGATGCTGCGCTCCCAGCTCGACTTGTCTAGCTTTTGGTGGATGTGGTGTCGGCTGTTCTCCAACTCAACAAGGATGCCCTGCGCCGTCTTTCGAATAGCGACCAGGTTCTCCGGCATCGAATCATCATCATCACCTCGTTGATCGCAGATGGTATCAAAGGCCGCAATCCATGCAGACAGCATACCAATGCGACGCTCGAAAGACTTGAGTCGCTTCATGCTGTTGATGCGCTCCTGACGATCAGCAGCAGAGTTCTCGTAAGCAGTTCGAAGTCGTTGGACTCCCTCACGGGCCATCGCATCCCGCTTGTCGCACTGCTTTCGGAACTTGGCAAAGAAGATGGCCTCGGCGTCCTTTTGCTGGGCCTTGAGCTCGTTGATCATGGCCATCTGCTCATCGATCTTGACCAAAAAGTCCTTGACGTGGCGGTTCACGTTAAAGACGTTGCGTGTCACCTTGGTCTGGATATTCTTGGCTCGGTTGGCATATCGAAGCGTGTTTTGGGTCTCGTCAAAGTGTGCGCTCGAGGGCGAAACACACACAATCATGACAGTCTTGCAGTTTCCGCCGAGAGAGAACTTGAGGAGTCGTGTGAGTTTACTATTTCGGTAGGGAACGTGGGCTTTCTGTCGACGGTCGCAAAGGGCGTTGATGCAGCTTCCCAGCGCGAGAAGGGATTTGTTGATGTTGGCACCCTCGGTAAGACGCTCGCCGCGGTTTTTGGTGACGGATGCTCGCTCAGAACCAGCAAGGTCGATAATGCTGAGGGTAGCCATGGTATGAGGCTCGCTGACGTCGGCGTTTCGGTCTTTTTGAGCAATGTTGATCTGCAAAACGGCGTGTGATCGAGATGATGTTGCGTTGGCTTCGGTGGGCGACACCGTTCGGTATTCGTTTCCTTGGACGATCATGTCCATGACTTCCTGCACATCTTTGGGGTGGTGGCTCGTCAAGCCAGACACGGTAACCGCCTGATTACTGTCCTCTCTGAGCATCAAACCGCCCTTGCTTCCACCGGGGACTAGCAAGTCCCGAATCGTTTCGTTGTAAATCTCGAGATAACTCAGACTCAGCTCGGTGACCTTGTCCTGGCTGCGCTCTTCGATCTTCTCAAACAGTTCCTGCATGGTCATGAAGATGATACCGGGGTGTTGCGAGGTACCGGTGATGGTATGTGTCTTTCCACAGCCCGTGGCGCCGTAGGCGAAAACAGTCGCATTGTAGCCATCCAACACACTATCGAGGAGGGTTCGGGTGGTGCCTTCGTAGACATCGGACTGTGTTGTGTTTTCGTCAAAGACGCGGTCAAAGGCAAAGACTTGGTCCTTGACCTTTTTCGATGAAGGCAGAACTGTGCGGGAGAACTTCTGTACGGGGTTGTCCTCGGGGGGATCAAAGACTCTGCAAAGTGTCAGCGTTTGCGCCGAATTGCAGAAAGCGATGAGGAGGGAGGATGCGCGTACAGACAGCGGCCGTCAACGACCTTGATCACGTTTCGGATGCCGCGTTGGTGAAGCTTGGGCGCTGGCGCAGCGGCAAGAGAGCCGTCGCCGAGAAAGACGGTTCCATCGTCTGTTTTCTGACTATTCAAGGTCAGCGATAAGAGCAAGAGGTATCGGCATATCGCTCATACAGTTGCGCAGCTTCGCGGATCGTGAAGGGCCGAACTCGAACTAAGACACGGGTCAACAACAGCGCCGCCTCACTATAGGACGTCCATCATACCGGCAACAGTGATAGACGACGATCCCGCAGTGGCCATGGTATCTGGTGTTGTGGGTTATTGAGCCTGCTCCTTGGAGCTCGTTGTCGAGATGCAGAATCGGATGTCGTTGAAGTAAACAAAGCGGCGGAGTAGAAAATGAGAGGCGCGCTCTTCGTCGAGCTGGGGATCATAGAAACAATGTTCGAAATTGACTCGAACAAGAAGGAAAAAAGAAGAAAAAAGCCAGAGGCAAGCACAGAGTCGAATACCTGTTGTCGTTAGTAGTTGTTGAGATCAGTTAAAAGCTGCCGCTCACGCTTCAAGGTGACGTTTGTTTTCTGATCCGTTTTGGGCGTTGCTGTGACAACACTAGTGCCGGCCTAGGGGTTCCTGGTCTGGGATTGATGTGGGATAAATGGAGACTATCGTTACCCTACAGACGTGTTCAGCTCTAAAGTCATGCAGCTAGACGTTGCAATTAAAGCTTTGACCTTATAGGCTTCGAATTATTGGCAAATGCCTTGGATGTTTATTATTTTCCCGTGATCTCGTACGTAGGTTAAGGTATTATACTCATGTAACACCATTGCCGTGTTATGGTTATCGCAATGTTAATGCTAGATAACAAACCAGGGGTCGAAACAACCGTCAAAACAAATAGACAAGCATTAACGTAAATCTTGTCAATCTTTATGGCCTTGGAACACAAGAATTCATCAAGCAGTATCGATATCGATCTAAGCCAGCCCCAACTGTCACCAGAAAGACACCCAACTCAATACAGATACTGCAAAACTGAAACACCATCGATTAACCATTTAGTTTACAACCCAACGCCAACCATGCAGTAATCCCTCAATCCCAAGAGCAAAAAGGTCATGGTATTTGTCACAGTAGCCAGCCGTCTAGGCCCCAACCTCTGGCACATACGCATACCGAGGCAGCGCAGCCATCCTCTCCTCGGGGCTGATCTCAGCGTCGTCGTAGAACATCCTTGCCTTCTTTTCCTTCTTCTTCTTATCACCTGCCTCCTCTCCCTCCGCCTTGGCCGCTGGCTTGATGCCCGCCTCGGCCATGCGGATGAGGTGGTCGATATCATCACCGGCAGCGGGAGGTGCGCCGTTCCAAGCGCCGCCTTGCGTTGGTCGCTGGGGAAGACCGGGCGCGGAGGGGAGGTTGCCTGATGATGGCCGCGCGGGAAGATTACCGGGCGAGTAACCGTAGGGTTGCGCTGCGCCTGGAGGTGCTTGTGCGGGATAGGCCTGTTGTTGGTCGTAAGGTGCTTGTGGTGTCTGATAAGGAGGGGCATTCTACGTCGGTTAGCATAGTCCATGCGATAAAGATGACAAAACTCACAAATGCAGCCTGGTTGTCGTTGCCCGCCGCAGCTGCAGCCGCAGCAGGGTCCACGCCGCCGTTAGCAGCCATCTCCTTCTTGCGCTGCCTAAACTCGGCAAGCCTCTTCTTGAGCTCCTCGGGCGACTCGGTCCTGATCTTCTTGTGCACCTGGCCCTGCCCCGGCAGCGGGTTTCCAGTCGCAATCTGCCTATCCTTTTGCGCCTGCTGGAAGTTCTGGAGGATGCGGTTGCGGTGCTGGTCGAGCATGTCCTGGGGAATACCCTCCATACCAAAGATCTCCACCTCGAGACCCTGTCGGTTCGGGAGCGCGTTTTCGACCTGCGTGAGGTTCTCCTTGTGCACCTGGTTCATGTGCACGGAAAGACCTGTAGTGATGAAAGTCAGCGTGGCTTGCAAGAAGAACCGGGGGTTAACGGACCTCCCGCGGTGTTGAGTCGACGACCACATCGGTCACATTTGAAATGTTTTGCCTTTTGGTGAGAGATGAGAAGCTTTAGATCCTCGAAGTCACGTTCGCCTGCGACAGAATGATTAGTTTCGAGTGACTAGATTGCAAGGCGCAAGGGTTCATACAGTAGTAGCACCACGGGCGGGTGAGGACCTCCTCGATGTCGGGGTGGCCGCGCCGCTTCTTGCCCATCTTGTCGGTGATGACGGAGGTTCCGTATGATTCGTCAAGGCCGTGCGCGATGGGATTCGGATGCGCAAAGCGTTCTTGTTCAAGGTCGATTCACAATATCTTGGACGTGGAGCTGGAACTGAACGCGACAAGAAAAGAGTGGGTAGCTTGTCTGGCAAATCCTCGGCTGAACGGTTTCTCCGTGATCAAGAAGTACCAGGTAGACTAACTTACATCAACACCATGAAAAAACAGCTCATGCCTAAAAATATCAAAATAACATGCACTAGTTAAAAGTTACTAATACATACTTTAGTATAAACTTTTGAGGTATATATATCTAAGCTTTATCCCTTTTCTCGAAGGTTTCACCTCTTTAGGTATTAGTTCGTGAAGTATTATAACGCCGCAAACCCAGTGTTAGAGGCCCAGAGTTCACAAGCCTCAATGGCGCATGCAATTCAGACTGCAGGTTGGAAGCTTCTTGAGTATACGATGCATTTTTGCATTGATTATGTACTGTCTATAATGGTATATACCGCAAAACTCGACCTTCCCACCGTTCAAACCATAAACTTCCCCCATGCCATTATATTTAACCCACAAACCCAGTCATTACATATCTCGTCAATCAAAGCGCCTTGTGAATCTCACATGTCCGTGATGTTTTCCATTTGAACACCCCAGATGTAGCACCATTCAGAAACTCCGTAGATAATGCCCCAAAACGCCCCATGCCATAAATCAAGAACCTCCGTTTGGCGCCACGTGGTCAAATATTATCAGCGGCCACTGGCCTCCTTGCTGTATATTGTTGATGTCGTTTGCTGATGGGCTAGTTGTGACGCCCGCGCCAGCTGAGGCGTCCCGTGTATTGCCCCCGAGCGTCAGAAGAGTTGATGCGCTGAACCGGTCCTGGTTATCAGCGATGGCCGTGGTCCAGTCGTGCCAATTGTTGCCGCGGCCCTGCCAGAGCATGTCGGGCTGGGCCGTTTGCGAAAAGGCAAGCATTGGGTTCACCTGCGCCACCGACGACGGAAGTGTAGACGTGGTAGCTGCGACAGCGGCAGCTTGTGCTGATGTGTTGTAGAACATGGCATTGGTGTCGTAAGGGGGAGGGGGCATGCTGTTCTGGGTATGTTCGCTGTAGGTGAGGGTAGGATAAGGGGTCTGGCCATTGATGTCCGAGTCGGAGAAATAGCCTTTTGGAGTTGGAACCTCGTTCTGCTCCCCGCCATTGATCACCGAAGATGGGACCTGAGAGGATGGGTAGGTTGGGGGTTGAGCGGACTGTTCTTCCTTGACCTCCGGCGTAATAGACGGCTGGCTGCTCTTGGTATCTTGGTTGCGCATGTCGTGGTCAATCCACGCGATCGTACGATCAATGATGTTTCCAATTTCAGCACTGATGCTGGATCCAGAGCCTAGAACACGTTAGGGCTGACAGGTTCAAAATTCAAGTGTTGGAACTTACCGAGTAAAGAGCCGGCTTCTTCTAGAATGCCGATCCAACCGTTCATTTCCTCCCGCAAGGTGGTTATCGTCTCAGGTGTAGTGTCAAAACGTCTCTCCCACACGGCCACGAGCATGGTGAAGATACCAGCTACGTACAAGGACGTCTGATACCACGTTGTATCGAGGCATTTGCACCTCTGGATCTCGAGCAGACACTGAAGCATCTTGCGCGACACGTTTTCGCAGATGGACATGTTCTCGGCCATCATCGCCTTGTCATTCGTCATGGCCACTGAGGGGTGGCGCAGACAAAGACGGAATTCGAGCGCCCACATCTTGGCGTATACCGCTGCCATGCGCGTCTGCTCAGTTTGCTCAGGATGGTCCATCTTCAGATGTCCAGGGAGCTCATCCTCCCAATTCTTGATCTGAGCTTCGAGCGCATTGACGACGTTGACATAGTTTCTCGTGTCCCGTCGAACACTGTAGATGTTGGAGTACATCTCCATGTAGATGGGAACAATCTTGAAGCTGACAATGCCAGGCCAGTAGGGGCAGGGAATGTCGCGGGACGTGTCAACACCTTCATCCGAGAGAAGCTCATCCGCGATGGGCTCGGGGAAGCCGACGTCAAATTCCTCAACAGTGATAGGCATCGGCCGCCCGCGACGCCCAAGGATAGTAATGTAGACGGTCATGATGACCCAGAATACTCGCTTGCGCAGCTCATGCTGAAGATTGGTGCCCTCACCTGGCTTTCTCGACTCGCGATGCAAGTTCAATTCGAGCGCGCGCTGTAGCGCAAGATTTGCAAGGATGGAAACACAGCCAGTCTTGGGAAACGCTCTGGTATGCTTGATCATCATGGCCATGGCCTGGACCGAAGCCAAGTCTCGGGCACATGAAAGCTCGAAAAACTTGCTGAGAGCAAAATGGTAATGCTTGTTGGACTGGTCGTTCATTTGCTTGCGCTGATCGGCCTGCTGCCAATTCCTTGTACCGTACTGATAGCAGATGATGGCAAAAAGCATGTGCACGGTAACAAGTTCAGCCACCGAAGGCTCAAAATTAGGTTCATCGTACATACGCGTCAACTGCCAGGGTGTTAGTGGGTGGGAGACAAAAAATTGAGGATGAAAACTTACTAGTTGCATAAAAGACGGCTTGTGAAGAACAGGGAGAAAGGCGGAGAAAGTCATAAAGTACCACTCAGCGTAGGTGAAGGCATCTTCGCGGGAAGGCATCTCCACATGCATGGGAGGGTTGACACGCATGATGGATTGGAGGAGAGACTGGGGAGACTTGTTGTACATTGGCGTTGAGACCTTGGCGTCGGTAGAAGGCTCGTCCATATCTGGGGCCTGGAAGGATGCCAGGTCGATGGTCATGCCCAGGATAGATAATCGAGTGCCCTTTATGGAGCTCAGAGGAGAGCAATCAGCCCCAACTCCAAGATGGTTCTCATGAGGTCGAGACTCTAGAAGGCTGCGGGGAAAACTGGGAGTGAAGTTGGACTTTGTCGAAGAGTTCTTGACCCATGCGCTGCCGACTTGGGACCATGAGTCGCCCGTGTTGGGATCAGGAATTGGGTTGCCCATATCATCAAAGTTAATTCCCTGAGGGGACTGTGCGTAGGGAGACCATTCCCAGGGCTTGACTTCGACGCCGTTGTTGCCCAGAAGCTTCTCGAGGTCGCGGATATGGGAAAGCATATCGCTCTTTTCCCTCTCCAGCTCCTGCAAGTATCCTCTTCGCTCTGTGCGCCCTGTCACGCGATCTGTAACATAGCATTGCAGATTCTGGTTGGTGCAGTGAGAGCACCCTTCTGGAAGAGCATCGCATCGAATTTTGCGAACCTATCATGCCGCATGGTTAGTTTCTGCTTGCAGAGGAGTGGTCTGGGGTTCATGATATACCTTGCATCTGTCGCAAGCTTGACCTGTGCGAGTATAAGACTGCAACCGGTTCTTGACAACGCTGGAGAAGTCGTCTGGCCCACGCTCTAGCCGGGGCAGCTTGAACTTGCCCGGAGCCTGGATAGGGCCCTCATCTTCACCATTGCTTGCTGGTCGCTTGGCAGGTCGTCCCGGCATCTTGGGCCTGGGCCGGGGGGATCTGCCCCTCGATGAAGCTGGTGAAGATGCCGTAGAAGAGGTAGCCGAGGAGGAGGTGTTGCTGCTGCTTGCACTCGCAGGAGAGGCGGTGGTAGCCTTGGTCTTGCGATATGCGGCGGGCTGGCGCGGGCGCCGCCCAGTGGGTTTGGATCGAGTCGCAGGGGCCTTCACAGCGGCGAGGGGATTGCAGGCGAAGGTGAAGGTATCAGGAGCCCATGCGAGGGCAGAGTACGATCGCGCGTCAAACGGCCAGTACAGAGAGCCTGGCTGCGACGGCAACGACAGCGACGTAGGGGTGGAAAAGTTGGCGATGGAGGAACTGAGGTTGCGCTGGGCTAAGGCCTCCATCATAGTGGAATCAGTCGCCGTAGCTGCTACTGGGTGGTGCGCTGCCGGCACTGTACAGGGGAAGGGCTCGGCGGGGAATGCGCTATGCATTAGCGGCCTTTCTGAGGTCGGGGCGCAGGCGACCAGGCTGCGCTGTGAGTGGTGATGGTTGGAAGGGGATACGATGTGTAGAGAGAGCAGGGTGTTGCTTGTGAGATGTGATTAAAAGTAGTTAGGTAGTCTGGACTCAAGCGGTGGCTGCGTCTGGTAGATTTCGGTGGAAATGGGCAAATTCAACCAGACAATTAATTGTCTATGTATGTATTTTGGAAGATGGAGAGATGGGATATGATATGAGGCTGGTGAGCGAACTGGTCTTATAAGCAAATAAGTCGGGATGAATCCAGTGTCCTATTCTGTAATTGTAACGATCCATCCATCACATCTTCAGGCTAAAGACTTAGTACAATAAGTTAAAATAGATATACGCAAGGGCCAACTGGCTATACCGAAGTGGGCGGACGACAGATCAGATCAACAGCTTGCTCCATCAACATGATCTCTTAGACCCCGGAAGTCCCGTGCAAGAAGAGTCATGGAAGAGATCTCATCCGATGCATCTCGAGGATGAATGACTGTTGAGAAACGGAGATGCCTTCTAGACAAATACAGGTAGAAAGAGAAGCAGCCACGATATTGGTGTTTTATCCGCAGAGAGGGAGTGACATGCAGGTTGAGCTGTGAGGCGCTGCAAGGGGGATCGGCCCAAAGCCAAGATCCCAGTCCAGGTGGTCTCTTGCTGGGCAGGCTGGCAAGCCACGTCAAGCCTCTGGTAAAAAGGCACTATGCATTATGATACTGTGGCTGACGGGACCAAGACGGTGGTTCCGTCGACCTTGACGTGGACTAATGACAGTTTGGTTAGCAAAAAGGAGCTGTAGCGTGAAGCTTTGGAGAAACATCCTTAGACTTGGACATCGTATTTCGACAACTAGGGAGCCAAACTCTGACTCAATGGGAGTCGAATCTCGTCCATCATGACCCTTGTAGCATGTCACTCTGCGTCCAAACCAGCCCTACCTCAGCTGGTGCCTTGCTGATTGCCAGTTGAATTTCCCGCTCCCGCTTCGGCATCTGTCAACCTTGTTTTGTGGTGCTGGCCTTGGATCGGCGATATCATGCAAGTTCAACGGTCAGAAAGCGGTGCTGGTAAGAATAAGCGAGTAGCTGTGTCAATACCTACAGAGTCAGAATGTCAGGTAGGTTTCTTTGTACATCATGTGCTGTAACGTTGATCCAGGTCTAGAACTCGAGCAACTGCTTGGCATATATCCTCATTGCAGCCATATAGTTTGGAACAAAGAGGGGCCGACTTGGTGACGTCTTGTATCATAATAATGTATGAGCCTTGCTTCGATTTTGAGTGTAGTAGTGGTAAATTGTAAGCTGGTCGTACGATCAAGACAGACACAAACAGTAACTATGGCACAGTACACAACATGTGATGGGTCCCCGTACTGAACATGCCCCTCCGCACCGTCCTCCCTCACTAAACCTTACAGAGGCTAGATCTTACCCCTCCCTCCACACCAAAGACCAACCTAAGTTGAGCCGAAGATCCAAAATCTACGAAACCTCGTGCTTCAACCAACAACCAGCAAATGACAAGACACGGCACGACAACGTTGCGCGCTACAGCAAGATAGAGTTGCCAGTCACAGTCACCAGGCCGTCCTGAACTTTTGTTTCGCTCTTCTCTAAACACTTACTATTCCATTCTGCCAAGGAAGTCTCGTCGGCAGCCTCGGCATCCCGTCATGTCTCTCGAAACCGTGACTCTCGAGCACTTGCCAAACTCGCACAAGGTCTATCTTGCCCTATTTCGGGATGTCAAAAATGCGGCCTTTTTGCACCAGCAGCTCCTCGCTCGGAACTCCCAGTTCGAGTACGCCTTTATCGATGCCTCCGTGGTGAGTCCAGTCTGAGTCTCCGGTACGCGCGTGCAGTCGATCTACTCGGAGTACGCGACCAGAGAGAGGACAGTTCGTTGATGCCCAATCTTTGCTCAGGTTGTTTCCCGGCTTCAGCTATTATCCGCCGTCTTCAAGGCTACGTCGACGGCTATTGATGGCGCACTACGCACTCCCAACGTCCACTCCGAGATTGTCTGTTCTATGAGCTCTTCCAATAACGTAACGTGACCCTTGATTATCCAGACGTGCTTGGCTGGACTGACCCGTCTATTCAGATTGCTGACGCCTACCGTCGGTATGGAATCTCACCTTCAACCAAGGACCTCATTGTGGTCAAGGTCACCTCTCCCGGAGAGGATGGCGCCCAGCCCCTGACCCACGACCAGATCTGGGACCATCTCAAGGCCAATGTCGAGGGAGAAGCTTTGGCCATCACAGATGACCAGATTGCTACCACCACTGACGTACCCAAAGTACGCAAGTACTACAAGTTGAACGGACTCAAGTGGCTCGATGATGTCCGGGACGAAAAGGTTAAGAAGCAGGAAATGGAGTCCCTTGTCATAGGCGCAATGGCTCTACGTGGAGTTTGAAGCAGCAACACGAATTTAAATGCTTCACAATCCAACTGAGAAAAGATGTCATTAAAGACTAAACGTAAGTCGTTTCTTCATCTATGCTTGATCTATCTCGGATATCGAGATCCTTGACGCCCCAGACTCCTGATCGCTACCCATGATGCAAAGCAAAAGCAACAAAAACACATGATATCAAAGTTTTTCCCCGCCCCCTTTTCCATTCCCCTTTCCTTTCCTTTAGGCCAGGCCAACGACGCTCTTGCATCGTCGGACAAGCTCAGCCCAGAGGGCATCTCGGCTACCCTTGGTGCGCTGCACAGCATCCTTGTTTTCGTGTGCTCGTCGGAGAAGGTACTTCATGCACTCGCCAGTGGTTCCCCAGACAAGGTACTTGTAAGCGGGCAGGACCTTGGTCTTGTCTGACTGGCCAGCCTCGACAAGCTCGCAGCTGACCTCGTCAGCCATGCCCTGGAGCTGCGCAAAAGCAATGTCCGACTTGGCACGTCCGGCCTCCATGATGGCACGGCTTCGGCGGACGGACTCAGCGTTGTGAGAAGCGACAACAAGACTGGCAGCGGGGTACTCGCCGGAGCCCTTGACGTCAATGTTCCACTCGCGGGTGAGGACGCTAGCGGCGAGGGAGTCAAAGCAAGCGTCAGTGTCCTCCTTGGTGTCGTGGAAGAGCTCGCGGGGGTCGGAGTTGAGGTAAGCACCACGGACAAGCTTGACACCGAGGGCAAAGTTCTCGACCTGGGCAAGGCGGAGGTGAGCGGCGAGGACCTCGGGGCACTTCTTCTTGTAGGCCTGGTAGGTGCCAAAGACGACAGCCTCGCCAAGTCCCTTGTTGTACTTGCGCATGAACTCCAGAGTCCAGTCATCGATGCCATCCTGGAGCATGTCCTGCTCGGCATCAAAGAGAAGGCGGACACCACGCTCGTGGGCAAGCTGGCAGATCGAGTCGATGGACTTGTACATGGTAGGGCTAGGAGGTAGGCGGTCCTTGAGCTGGTAAAGGGCGATGCTACCAGCACCGGTGAACTTGAGGGCGACAAAGTCACCGGGCTCAGCGAGTCGGACAGTCTCGAGGGTGCCTCGGGCCCAAGGAAGAATCTCGTTCTGGATGCACTCATCGGTCTCCATGGCACCGTTCTTGAGGTCACCGGCCTGATCCTTGGTGAGAACAACCTCTCTGGCGTAGTTCAGAATGACACCGGTAAAACCAATGTTCTTGAGTCCGTCGATGGTCTTCTTGATTTCGAGAGACTTCTCTCCGGCGCAGAACTGAGCGTAAAAGGTCTTCTTGAGGAAGTATCGGAGAACGGGGTTCTTGTCGGGGTTGAGAATGGGGTTGTTGGTGTTGGCCAGAACGTCCATGACGCGCAGGGAGGGAGGCAGAAGCATAGGCGAGGAGGAGACGATCATGGTGGCCAGAGATCGCAGGATCATGATCATGGGGAGGACGGAGAGAGGGGCCTTGGCAGGGCCTGCATGAGGAGCAGCGTCGGGAATACGGTGCTGGTCGACGATGGTGTTGGTGCGTCGCTCAGAAGAGTGAATGTGGCGGCGGGTGGCCTGGTTGTTGTTTGTGATGGCGATGCATGGTCGGAGGGTGTTGATGATGGTGGCGTTGTAGGAGGAAGCAGTTGCCCAGCGAAGGGGCTGGGCAGTCCCTCGCCGAAGGGCCAAGCTCATTATAGGAGATTTGGTGTTGTTTTGAAGGTGAGAAAGCTAGGTGTGGTCTGGCTGGAGAGATCCAGAGGGTGCGTGGTTGTAGGCGATGGAATTGTTTACGGAGGCACAGATGTGATTGTCGGTGAGATGATGCAAGATAAGTTCGTTCTATCTGGTTGGGTTTGGGCAGAGGCAAACGAATGGGTGGCAGCGACGTTATTTATTATATCACCGACAGTGCCTGCCAGTGCCAGTGCCGGTCAGTGTTGGGTTAGGCGGTGCCTGTCTACTGTATGAGGGGCGTGTGTGTGTGTATGAGCAAAGTGGCGCTATCTCGAGCCATATCTAGCCATGTCCCTGTTTCATTTTTCCCCATTCCAGAGACGCTTTTGCCCATTGATTTAGTCTCCATCGCGCTTCCATTGAGTCTGACGATGGCTCCGAGTAACCAGAACGGAGCTTATCAGCCGTCACGTGGCGAGGCACACTGCTAGTCATTGTGCTTGTTTAGTGTGAGTGCCGAATGTAGCCGTTGAGGGGCGTGGGGGGTGCAGGCAGAGTGAATCAGGCACTGATTGGCCTGAGCGGCCCAGAAGCTGGGGAAAGGATATCTGGTGATGCCGCAACAGGCCGCTATCCCAGCAAATACGTGTTATGTAATTGGTGATTCAGACCACGGCCAAGGCACAGGGCATTGTGGGGAAACCTGGGAGATGCATCGCAAGCACTTTGTTAGCTCTTTTGAGACGATTGAGCAGGGCTCGTGCTTGCGACCTGGGACGGTCTTGTGACTTTTGTTGATGACGACGGTCTTGGCCCTCAATTTGGTGATCAGTGTTGCTACGCTATCAGGGGCGTGCAGTCGGCAAATAGCATTGATTGCCGACATGACTGGCCAATGGGGCTCTGCTATCATCAGCCTAGCAGAAGAAGGGGAAAAAAAAAATATTCCATCTCGCTAGAAACATTCTGCTTATCGATGATGCTCCATAACAGACCGACCAAAGCCGCTCGCCCTGGTTTAACTGCGGGAGAGGCGTCCACCTAGACTGCCGGGCTCGGACTGTTCTGATAACAGCTACACCAAGATGCAAAGCAATGCCTGCTATCTTTGAGACTTGATCATTTGTGTAGAACTGCATCTTGATATTGCTACAATGTCGTACATAGCTCTGTTATCCCAAACTCAGACCCTACTATCACATTGCTGAATGCCCATCTTCTACCACCTTCGCCCTTGCACCACGACGTCGTAGAAACTCGACATAACCAATCGGTCTCCCTCGGGCCAAGCCAACAGCATCTTGGATCCCACCGTACACGAGACCAAACAAGAGCCCGTATCGCGCAGTCCGAGCAGCTGTTGTGAACGACAAGCGATCTAGACGTCCAACGCCGATGTTCGGCGCTTGTTAGCTAAAAAAAAAAACGGGTTCCACAGGTTTTTTTTTCCCAGTCTGCAATATCTACCCGTCGCTTTCCATGCCGCATCGTACAATCCCCCATCTGGGGTTTTGCCTGTCAATGCGCAGCGCACGTTCGGCAGCCGAGGCACATACTAGCTAGATACTGGGGGAATTAGATTAGGAGATAGAAACTCACGCCAAAGGGAGAATGCGCCGGCGACTGTCAGCGTCGCTATCGTGGTGGAAAACATGTCGCTTGCCCCGCGGTACCGATCAACCGTGCTCTCGAGCGACAGCGCCAGGCAGCTCCAGAAGCCCGTCTTGAAGCCCATGCGGAACCCCTCGCGGATGCCGCCCTGCATCGCGTGATAGTTCTTGCTCTTGTGGTAAAAGTACCAGCCCGTCGTCGTGTCGGGCATCTTGTGAGCGTGCTCGGCCCGGAACCGCAGCTGCGCCATCTGCCCTCCCTGCGTCGCGCCCAGCGAGAAGCCCACGAGCGCTGAGGACAGCGTGCCCAGCATTAGCCGCGTCGGCGTCGCGACGGACAGACGGGGGTGGGCATCTTGCGGGAAGGCTGGGGATAGAAGCTCTGGTGCTGGTGTTGCGGTGGCCTGGCCGGGCCGGGGTGACGGGGCGGATGCGGATGCGGATGTGGTAGCCATGTAAATCGTCGATTAGGGGTTGTGTTTGACTTTGGCTGTCTGACTCTGCTGTGCTGCAACTTTCAGCTCCAACGGCCCAGAATGAGGCTCTGCTCTGGCTGTTGATGATCAAGTGGACCCCTCGGCGGTCGGAGAACGGCCGGAGTTTGCGTTTCCGGCGGTATTTGCTTTTTTCTCCTTCTTCTGCTGCTCCTCCTGGGCCGCCGCTTGCTATCGGTAAAGAGCAAGAGGGGCTGAGCTTGGTAATAAATGGTTGTAGCAGGCGAGGCCCGATATGGTTCTTTGCCGAGATAGATATTAGTAGTAATTATGAAATTGATTGAGGCATTGGTAGGATGCTGACAGTGTGTTTATATACAAGTACGGTATATGCACACGGTTTGTGATATCTGGATTTTGCACCTTTCAACACGGATCTCACTGCTATAGTTACCTAGCACAGTCACGAAGGGATAGTAGGAGTGGTCACGAGGTGAGATGGCAATGATAAGCATGGTATCTTTTTTCAGCTGGGGATAAGCAAAATGTGATTGGTCTTTTAGTCTCCTGTCAGTTTCTAAACTTATGCAGCATTATAGGGACGTATAAAAAGATGGCATAGTTCCAGTTCAATACCAGTGTAAAATTTCTGAGTACTGATATATTGATCAACAGGTGAAGAATTGTTGGTGTTGTAATGAAGCTCAGCCTTGTATCATGGGACTCTGCGATCTGTACATAGTTACCTCGCCTGTCACTGCCATACCCAACCAGAAATGACCTATCAAGTCCATGCTATAATATTATCAGCGACTATAGACACGCCCGTGTTATTGCCACGATTCACTAGGATATCAAAGGCCTCTTTGCATCAGATCAGATTAGATTCCAAGTACTTTACGCGGCCACACGTGACCTCGTGTCAGCCTTAACCGTGAACGAGCCCCGCTGAATGCCGCCCCTCATAATTGCGAACAAAGAGCGAGGAGCGACACTTTGAACGAGCCCAGACGTCTTTTGCAAATCCTTCTCTCCAAGATCAACAAAATGGTGAGATCCCGATTTTTTCGATCTCCTGAAAACCACCAGACCAGACGCTGACAAGACCTCAGGCTGACGCTGATGACGCACACATCTCGGTGCGCTTCAAGCACGGCATCCATACCATCTACCTCTTCATCGACTCCATGGCCCCCTTCTCCAGAGTTACCGACGAACTGGTCAGCGTTCTCAGCGAGCGATATCCCAGAGGGCTGTACACATCGAAAACACCTCCAAAGACAACCGTCGTTGACGCCGACTCTACACTTGCGTATGGAGTGTTAAAGATCCCAAATGACCCCTCGGGAGGCTGGGTCAAGCTTAAGACGGGCACCGGGGAGAACCACCCGACGAAGCTGGGGTTGAAGAATAACAGCGTGGTTGCGTTTACTGTGGTAGATAATGTGGACGACGAGCCTGAGTTTGAGGTGGAGTGGCCCAAGGAGGATGAGGAGCTGTATGAGCAGGAGTGAACAATTTGTTTGTTTGCGCTGGAATCACTCATGAACGGTAAGGCTGTTGCTCTACGGAACTTGGCTCTATGGTGATACTCAAGTCGTACTCGAGAGGGCATAGAACCGATCAGCGCCGGAGGAGGTACAGCATCATGGCAGTCACGAAAGAATCACAAGACATGCATGAAGCTTTAGATGCAGCAGAGAGAGAACAGAAGTAGATACCCAATGGACACGACTGCGGCGCAGAAGGGGTCGTGGGATAATGTAACCGAGGGGGATGACAGCATCTTGGCGCCCCCAGTTAAACCTACAAGGCATTGAAAGCTTAAATCCATCAACCAGATTCGACAAAAATCATATATTAAACCCATTGCCTTGTTTTTCTTAACCATTTCATTCTTTGGTGCTTTGGAACGAATCATGCCCTCTTTTAGCCTCCCTGAAAAAGGGGTTTCTTGCATGACTAAGCCACACTATCTTCACGTGTCGCCAAATTCGCATTCCAGGGATATTCTCAGCATCACCGCTTCTCCTTTCTCGCTTCTCAGCTCTGCGCCGTTCCCATCAACGTCTCGTTGGCCTTTGAAAACCGCTTCCAACGTGGCTTGCGCATGAGGTCGGCTACATGAACGTCGTGGCTTTTCTCCGCCATGGCCTGGGCCTCCTGGTGCCGCTGGCGGTAGCTTTGACCGTCTACTTATACCTCTTCCCCGTCATCCAGGGATGCGCGTTCCCCGTCGAGTCGAGAGATAGCGATGAGGCGTATGCCTTGACCAAGAAGTTCCATTGGCCTTCGAGGCCTTCGGTCGACGACCATGCCAAGCTGGCCCCCTTCCGACTGCTGGCGCTCGGCGATCCTCAGCTAGAAGGCGATACATCGATTATTACAAACTATCTCGGCACATTCCCCCATATAAAGTCCATGTTCAAGTATGCGACGTTTCAGACAAGGACTTGGTGCTTCCGCGAACGAATTCGAAGGATACTTCATGACATCGTCGATATCTTCATGGAGGACCTCCCCTACTTCCTCGAGTCGCAGCGCAAACGGTTCGACCTGTGGGGGAACGACTTTTACCTGGCACACATTTACCGTCAAGTCAACTGGTGGTCAAACCCTACCCACATTTCAGTACTAGGAGACCTTGTCGGTAGTCAATGGATCGACGACAAGGAATTCGAGAAACGAGGCCGACGCTTCTGGGGGCGGACGTTCAAAGGGACCGAGAGACTCTCGGATGACCTCGCACGATATCCGAGCAGCGAATATGTCCTGTCAGGTGTTTTGGATGGCAGCGAGGAAGAGAAGGCTTGGAGCAAGAGGATGATGAATGTGGCAGGAAACCACGACATTGGATACGCTGGAGACCTGACCGAAGAACGTCTCGAGCGGTTCGAGCGAGTCTTTGGAAAGACAAACTATGAGCTTCGCTTTGAGCTACCTATCAACGATTCCGAGACGAGAGCTACTTTGTACTCCGAGACCAATCCCGCCTCAGATCGAGTTATCCCTGAGCTTCGCATTGTCGCCGTCAACAGTATGAACCTGGATACGCCTGCCAAGTCTATCCCCCTGCAGGATGCCACCTACAGCTTCATAAACGATGTCATTTCGTCATCAAGCGCTGTTCAGTACAAGGGACACTTTACCCTGATTCTTACACATATCCCCATGTACAAGCCTGCTGGCATCTGCGTGGACTCACCACTCTTTGACTTTCACACGGCAGCAGAGGGCGGAGGACTCAAGGAGCAGAACCAGCTCAGCGCTGATGCTAGCCGGGGCTTCTTGGAGGGAATATGGGGCATGAGCGCAAAGGAGACAGCCCCCAACGGTGGCTTTGGACGTCCCGGTCTGATGCTCAACGGTCATGACCATGCTGGCTGCGACACGTACCACTACATCAACCAGACAAACGGCACAGACCCGGCAGAGCGTAGCTGGGAGGTGACAACGTGGTCCGACGCCCAGGAACAGAAGATCCCCGGAAGCGAAGGCATCCCCGGACGACGCGAGATCACAGTGCGCAGCATGATGGGCGACTTTGGCGGAAACGCCGGCCTGCTGAGCCTGTGGTTCGACAAGGAGTCGTGGGAGTGGAAGTATGAGTACGCCACGTGCCCGCTGGGCAGCCAGCACTTTTGGTGGCTTATCCACATTGTCGACTTTATCGTGCTGCTCTGGCTCGAGTTGTACGGTGTTCTGTCGGTCCTCGAGGCTTATGGCGTTGATGTCGATGGTCGCTTCTACAGCGGTGTGTCGCGGGCCAAGGATTATGTGCTGCGAAGACAGCCGAGACTGCGCGAGCCGAAACAGACGGGCAAGACGGAATAGTTGGATGTAGAAAACGATAGAGCATTGCATTGTTTACATGTTTCAATAGATTACAAGCGTTCTGGTTTTATGGCTCTGTCTACTCCTTCGCTTGAGCTTGCCCCTCGGTGAAATACGTCGTCCAACATGTCAAGGCCGAGACATTGAGGGCACGGTTCAGAGACCCAATCGCAATTAGGAGCAGACTTTGGCAGTCATTGCGAATAGCATCCTGTGGAGGTTGTGCCGGTTACCAGAGCGATAGCTTGTGCGACGGACAGATCTGATGGTAACGGTGTGGTACAGAGGATGCCTGGACGCGCGGCAGTGTCGCACAGAGAGGACTTTGGGGTTTGTGAACACTTCGGTGATTGGGATGGGGGGTTCAATGGCAAGATCTCAAGTGAATGTTTGCCAACAGGCGATGAAAGCATAATCACTCTGACCCGGGGTAGCTTCAACTTGTCTCGATAAGTTGGATGTGCTCTATTCATTTCCACGCCTCATACATATCCTATGCTTTGGCTTGTTGCTACATGCTCATACGGACCGGACCATTGTGAGTCTCAAATGTGTCATGGTCATGGTGTCAGCTGAAGAAGCAAACATCGAGTTGTGGTGGACAACGCTGTATGATGCTACCAGGTAATCGTGACCAAGTTCCAGGGAACAAGATGATGTCGAAAGACTCTTGCAAGTACTCCTCCATGGCGGTGATACAGGCTTTGGCGTTGCCCAGCGACAGAGCAATCCTGCCAGATCCGGCGATTGCACCATGTTCGCTGTAGTATTGAGCCTGTTGCGCAGATCGTGTGTAAAGAGTGTTTAAAAGGGACGGTTTGTTTGTGATTAAGAAACAGAAACAACTACATAAACCCAGAGCCAGGCGACTGGGACATGACGGGTGTTTTGGAAGAGCCAGGTCTAAGACAGAAGTATTCCACGATTGACTCAACTTTTGAGACATTATCTACTCAGCGCAAGACTACTTGCAGCATGTTGTCACCACGATATATCATAGCCACCTGCCTGCTCGCTGGACTCTCGGGAGCTACACCACAGCGAAATGAGAAAGATATACATCAAGAGGCAGTTCTGAAAAACATGGCAAAGACACCCCGAGACGTCACAGCTGACGAAGACATGGTCACTGACATGGCTGGAGTAATGAGGACCGCGTCGATCGACTACAAAACTATGCCCCCTGGGACATATACAGAGACTATCTCTAGGGGATTGGTCAAGGTCATCGTCGTCAACGGTCCTACGCCTACGACAACAGGTGGAGGGTATTGCGAAACGGAATGCAATTGCGAAAGGATCAAGAACAAGAACAGCGACGAGTATGTTTCAGCTTCAAGACCTTGACTGGGGCCTTTCACTGATGCAAGCAGGTACTTTCAGTGCATCTCCAATGCGAATTGCAGGCCCTGCAGAGAGCCCAGCCTCACGGCGACGTCCAAGGCAAAGACCACACAGACATGTCCTGCTGAGTGCAACTGCTCTCAGTTCAGGGATAAAACCCAAGAGTAAGTCCTCTGCGCCATGATTTGATGTAAGCTTACACATGTAGGTACTCTCAGTGCGTAAGCAACACGGTCTGTCAAAAGTGCAGAGCTGGAGGACCAACGGCACTAGCATAGAGGAAAACAAGGATATGGCAGCAAGTGTTTTTTTTTTTTCAGGCTTTGTTATTATTGGTATATCGTTGGGCTGGTGGTATATGTAGGTACAGGCCGAGTTTGCTACCTGCTGATGAAAAGCCATGCGTGCATGCTATGCGTGCTTCAAGTACGAACGACGATTGGTTGTATCGAGTCCCGTGTAGCTAATACAAAAGAAATCGGATGCGTTCCCTTCGCTTCAAATCCAACGCCTGGGTTGATGATGTCGAGTCGAGGTCGGGTCAGGTTCAGGTTCAGGTTCAGGTTCAGGTCAATGACGATTAACAGCAGCAGTCGAAGCAATCAAGGCAGCACTCGCAGGTCTCTCCGCAGAGCCAGCAGCAGCACATGGTGGCGATACTAGAGAGGGTGTCAGGTTTTGTTTTGTTTGTGTATGTGCGATGCGATGGCGGTGAGGTGGCTTACCATGTGTATAGGCAGCCGTGGCTCTTCTCTTCTTGTGGTGGTGGCGCCTGTTGATACTGCATCTAGAGGATTGTTAGTCTTGAAGCCATCACCAGATTTTCAAACTTACCGGCTGTGGAGGCGGGTAGCCGTAGCCTTGAGGCGGAGGGGGCGGGTATCCCTGCTGGTAGTAGCTGTCAACAAGTTAGCCTCAACTCTATACTACACAGGTTTTTGGTCTGGTTTACCCTTGGTTTGGATCGTATGGAGCAGACATATTGTGGGATGGGGATTCTTGATTGTGTTTGGGGGGAGATTTCGATTTCAGATCGGGGAAGGGGGGGAGGGACAAGAGTACCTAGATATATTCTAATGTTTGGCGCTGTACAGGGGAGGGAGGTCTTCTGATGAGCTGTACCGTTTTGCTTCTTGGCTGCGCGGCTGCTACACCTCTGGGCCTTGGCGTAGCAACGGCGGCCTCTCCGTGAGCCACCACGCCCGCTCCGAGCTAACCGTGGCTTGGCACGGGCGACCTGTCTATTCACTGCTTGCTGCTGCCGCTGCTTCAGCCTCACTGGTCTGGCATTAAAGGGGGCTTGAGCATGTACTACGTATTGTATCGGTTACACGGCACATTCCATCTCTCGTCCTTCACCAAGCAGAATGAAAGACGAGAGATGGGGACCTAATCAAAGAGACTGGCCAGCCTGAGCCGAGGGTCTTGGGGCCTCCACCGCGACGCTTCGAGTGCAGGGGTCGCGGCTCAGTGATTCGAGAGACTGGTCTTGGCAGATTGCGCGTCCAAATGGCTGAGTGACTGCAGGGTCTTCTTGGCGGGTGGCTGCTTTGGCCTCTTGAGTCTCCTTGCAGACTGAAACCGGAGAGAGTTGATGGATCTTGTGACGTTTTATAGTCCATCAGCCCAATCGTGTTTCACCTCTGTCGAGAGAGACTCTTTTCAAACGCGTATTTGAACGGGTTATCCGTTCTCTAAACTAGCAGCCCTATCTTGTCCTTACGGCTATTCTATTCTCCTTTGGTTAAACATGCTGCTCTCGCGTGCACTGTTCGACCACGAGATCGCCAAACGCGACGGCTCTCAGCATACCTACCTAGCCTGAAAGCGAACATGACCTGAGAGCAGCTGAGGAAAATTAATCTTCCGGCGCGGTATATGCCTTCCTGACTACCTACCTACGGCACGGCACGGGCGCGAAAAGCGGCTCGGGGCGCGCGCTGTGCTGTGCAGCGGTCGAGATGAGCAATTCGAGATGCCTGCTGGCCTTGATGAACAAGGTTATTGGACATTTCTCCTCCTGAGCAATACTGACTTTCTCGTGTCGTCCGTCTTCAAGCAAGGCCAGTCTTGGAAGCAGGCCTGCGCTTACCCGAGAGTACTCGTATCAAAAGTCCATCGCGAATTAGCAGCCTCGTTTGGAGACAAATGAGTCCCATTTAGCGCCAACTCTGTCTCGTCTTTAAGATGAAATAACTATCGAGTTTTTCTTAAATTTCTTTTAGACTACCGACATCGGTCAGCTCCATCTCGACATGTTCAGCAACGCGCTTCGCGTCGACGATCCTTATCACGCTCTGTCCTAGCTCCCAATCCTGGACGATCGATATAAACAGATCGCCCCTCCTTTGCGCAGCACGTCAATAATTTCGAGAACTCGTTTCCCAACCGTATCGTATCATCGACCGTCAGTAAACATCAATGTGGTAAGATATGGCGTCGTGGGCTAGTTCGCAGTCTTTGATAAACTGTCCAGTTCCACCAGAACAGCATTACAGAGAATCTTGCAGAGGCAAAGGAATGGCTACTCATTTTGAGGTCCTACAACACTGAAGAAGAAATCCTGCTAGACCACGATTCTCTTCAAATCTAGCTCAAGCGGGTTGATAATCCCAGCAACCGCGTCGCTTTGAAGCCAGTCTTGTTCATCACCCGAGTTCGTCTTGTGTATGTCTGATCTCAGACACCGTTCAACTGCATTGTAATACCCAGGGCCTCCAGCCATCATGACTCGACCCAAGAACTTGTTGGCAGCCTCGTAATCGAGAATATGTTGGGGGATTTCACAAGCTGCCTCGTCACGGTCCGTCACCGACTGGCCAAGAATCAACTCGATGAGAAGTATTCCAAGATACAACATGAATGAGTTAGTTGGTGATGTTGTCGACGGACTCGATTGTGCCTATTCAGGGAAATGTTTGAGAACAAAGACATTGCCATATTCAATACCTTGTCTTTGAACAATGAATATGTTTTCACTCCTTGGTATATTTGAAATCCAAGGTGTGCCTTGCATCTGCAAAACGCTGCATGCAATCGTCCAGGCCACTCGCAGTTTGAGGCCATAGAGCAAAGTTGTAGTTTGCATAAGTTGCTTCAAAGATACAAGCGACCACTCGCCACTGCAGCCCAGGTCGTTGAGAGCATATATGCCGTATTTGCTTTCTTTCTGCATCAAGTAGTCTTGTATGCGTCCGCATAGCAGGGGGAGTTTGCGACATTCTTGTATATGAGACTGCGAGGCGGAACTGTAACTGTCGGACAACGTCCTCATCTTGATACTCAGGGATGACTGTCAATGATAGGGGCATTAATCTTAAGCCCACATTGTGTGGGCTGGGACAGTTGCAAGACAGAGTTGATCGTATTGCGTGATAGACGCTGCCCAGCATCCCGTTGACCAGCTTATTCAGTATTCCCTGTGATCGAGACTTTCTTTCAGATTCGAGCTCTGTGTTCAGGATGGCGAGTCTTTGGAGAGCTGAGACGCCGTCGCGGATTCTTGTCAAGGCCTCGTCGTGGTTTGATTTTTGGAGGATGAATGCCACTCGTTTGAACTGTCTCTTGATTGACGAGCCTTCTTTCCCTCGAGAGCAACACAGTGATCAAGGGAAATCTTGTACTTACCTTGCCGTTTGTGCTGATGTTTAAACTGTACATCATTTCCTCCATGGCCCCTCTTATATCTTGCATTCTCTTGTCCAACACTGGTAACGATGTCCAGAGCCTTAGTCGGAGTTTATTCAAGATTTCTGATTCTTTCCATAGCTCTCCAAATGGGCTTTGCATCATTTCCTCAATGCGTGTATGAGGCGCGATGCGCACGAGGAGCTTCTCGCAAATATTCTGCAGATTTACGTGTTCGGTTTTAAGAGCTAGAATAAGGCTCTTCAGTATTTGTTTGTATGACTGGAAGTTCAAAGTTTGGAGTGGTAATATCGCCGCCCATCGAAGAGGCACAAGTTCTCTCGACTATCGACTTCGTGATGCTTCAAATATCCGGGATCAAGTTATGGCGCTTTTGCGAGACTTGGAGGAATCACTAAGTGATGGCAAGTTTCAACAACCTCATTTTACAGGCTTCCTTGTACTAACTACAACAGCCATGGATATACTCACAGGAAAGACAGCCCCATGGGATCAGGGACAATCCTTGTTGGAAGTGTCAGATGACGATTCTGACAACGGCAGGTCTATTCTGATCGACCTTCCAGCACCATCTGAACTATCTCAAATATTTTTCGGAATTGTACAAGATATCAATTGCCTCTTTAGACTGTCTGTGTCTATCCAGAACCCTTCTCCTCATGATCGTTTCAAAAAGACATCATTAACTGATGTTTCCCACTTCGAACCGTTCGATGTCGAGCACGTTCGTATGAAGTTTGCTACGGCTTCATCACCCCTCACCGAGAGGCTTGGCAAGGCGATTACTCGCCGGAGACAATATTTCAGATACCGAGAGTTACATCATCAGAAGCTGGCAAGCGGACTTGATAGCGATGACAAGTATGCGGCGCAGAGTACCATGGCCTCCTCACTCCCAAAGCAGCCTGGAAAAGACGGCGCGAGTACATTGGAAGAGAACGATATCTCAGACACTAAAAGGTCGCAGACCTCGTTTGCAACATCTATTACTTTTACAGAGAGGCCAAGGGTCCGGTTTCTTCCTCTAGAAGCTAAGGATGGCCCATTTGAGTGCCCATACTGCTTTATGATGATATCTGTATCATCGAGGCTTGAATGGAAGTAAGTGTACCTACTTTCCAGCTTACCTAAATAAGAGAAAATGACTCAGTCTATTAGAAAACATGTTTTTTCCGACTTATGTCCGTATATTTGTGTGGAGCTAGACTGTCCAGCCCCAGACCAAGACTTCCAAAGGCGGCATCAATGGGCGAAACATGTCATAAGACACCATTGGAAGACGTGGAATTGTAATCTAGGATGCAAAAAACTCCTTAACTCTACGGAAGAGATGAGAGGTCATCTAGCAGAAACACATGCCGTGGCCTTGGAGTCAGCACATCTCAACAGCCTCCGTAGCATTTGCGAACAGCCAAAACCGGCAAATGCCATTACACAATGTCCTTTATGCGGCGAGTCAATTTCTAGTGTCAAACATTATCAGCGGCACGTGGGTCGCCACCAGGAGGACCTGGCTCTTTTTGCACTTCCCCAACTTCCAGTCAAAGAAGATGATAGCAGCGGTCAGGCCGAGGATGATACGCGAGAAGAGACATGTGCAGAAGAAAGCCCTGGTAAGGATCAGGCTAAAGTTGAAGCAGGGCCTACTGGAGGGTTTTCTATCCTAGCTGCAATGGAAGATGAAGTTCTTGGGGGGTATCCCCCGAGAAGGGATGAAGACTCTGTCTCGGAAGAGATGTCTCCTCATTACTCTGGAAGAGTGTCTCCCTCTGGCTCTGAAGGGATTGGCTATTTAGGACGTGGCTAGAGGACAGTGAGTCGGGAGATATTTGGGAGGATATGTATAGGTAATCCTCTTAGGCTATATTGGTGTTCGTTTGTTCTAAAATGAAGGTTTTTATAGATAGCTTGAAAGTGTGATAAGTTCTATAGTCTACAGTGTTTATCTAGCTTTGGATGCAAAAACTTATTTTAAGAATCAAGTCAGATTGACCTCTAGTGTTAGTGTATTTGCTACGTTTGAGGCTCCAGTGCTGGGACTTCCCACTCGTCTATGCTGGGATATCTTGCACACGGTATGCCATGACACAAGAATGGAAGGCCTTTTTAAAAGCAGCCAGGGGTGCCGGCAGCTCTAGAACCGTGGCTTGATACGCCTCTATCTGGCCTTGGGTTCTTTTCTCATCGAGTGCAGTGTGTCCAACATGCTACGGGGACGTCGATTCTGTGAGGAAGCGGTTCTTGACGCTTGTATCAGCGAGTCAAAGCCATGTCATGTCCATTTTTCTCTGAACAAGAACTATATTCATTGTTGAACTTTCCGGTCTTGGTGCTGTATAAACATGATAGTCAACTAGGTATGGACAGGTAATTGGAGTGGGGTTTTCCTTAATCGTCTGCCCAATCTCCGCCACGTTCTTTAATAGACAAGAGTCTCAAGGCAACTACAAGGTTTCTCCGAGTCAAGTATATCGGAGAATACATTAGAGTTATATAGAGTGATCCTTCTATAACAAGGGCTGTCGTCCGAAACATGCAAAGGAATAACCTTGTTTATCTTTAAGCGGTAGGGCACTGGGGAAAACCTTTAACTTGATAATGCTACACGAGCTAACTGGACAAAGACTTTTTGTTAACAGAGCTCCGAGGGTCTCGGTTAGGTAGTCCGGATATTCCGGTTTGCTGGAATTACCACGACCAGTAGCATTTCGAACGCCAATTGACAATACTACCCTGGCTTGGATAATCCATGTCTGTTTCTATGTTTCGTAGGGACTGTGAGTTGGCTATTTCCTTGTAAGTGGGATGGCGCCGGCTCAGACCAATACGAAAGCCAAAAAAGGGCACTGATTTGAAGTATCTGGTAAGAGTTGTAAGTAATGTATGGTAATTGCAATGCTGCATACCATTTTGAGAACCTACACAATATCTGTGGTTGTAGGCAGACAGGTCTATACTCTTATAGCTATATATAGTATTATCAAAGCACAACCAGTTCATGTATACTCTGTAAAATCAAGGCGGATTTGGTTTCACTAGCCTTGGAGACATGTTACTTCGTGTCTAGTGGGTTCGCCGGTTATATCCGCGGCACCAATCAGTCATGCTCTCATCTATCTACATCCTAGCAGCATCGCATTCTGACCCAATAATGCGCCCATGTTGATCCTGATAGGGATGCACGGCAGTTGATTGCGTAGACACTTGTTCAAAGTTTGGCATTTGAGGGGCCGAGATCGGCTACCAAACTATGTCTGATATATTGCCGTTATCCCTCAGGACCAGAGCTACGTGCTTTAACCCCCTCTCCTCTCACTCAACAGGCATGATCAAGTCCCTCGATAACCTCACGGGCGAGGAAATCGCTGCAATTGCCCATGCGCAGCCGCCAATTCCGCCTTCGGGCATGGGAATTGTTATTGAAGTGCTGATATACATCTTCTCGGTTCTATGCGCCATAGTAGTCGGCCTTCGGGTGTATGTCAAGACATGGCGTGTTCAAGATGGCCAGAAATGGAGACTTGATGATTGTCTCGCCGTGGCTGGGTTTGTGAGTTCAGTCCTCTATCTTCAACTCTCTGGATCTCAACAAAGCACTGCCGCTAATTCCCGAGCAGCTCCCCATCATACCCGCCAACGTCTTTGGCCTACTCTCTATCCATTATGGCATCGGCGCCTCGGATTCGCATCTCGACCGCTACGAGATGAGAGACTTCATCACTATTCGCGGCCGAGAATATCTCTTGATTTACGAGCTCACCTACTTTCTTGCTTCGACAATCACCAAGTATGCCATCGCCGTGACGATCCTATACATATGCCTAGAGAAACGATACAAATACATCATGTACACCCTCATGATTATCATGTCTATCGGCTGGGTCGGCTGTCTGATATGGCTACTCGTCAACTGTACTCCGTTTTCAACATACTGGAATCCAGCTATGGGGCATTGCAAAGATAGAAATGGCTTCCTACAGCTCGGTTACGTGGCTACTTCGATCCAGGTGGTTGCGGATTGGACTTGTGCTATAACGCCGTGCTTTATTGTGTATAAGCTACAGATGCCCAGACGCAGCAAGATTGCGGTCGTAGCGATATTGGGACTTGGTATTTTCGCCAGTGTGGCTTCTCTCTTACGCATCCTTTCGTACCAATGGACTGATACGAGGATTCATCCTAACCAGCAAATGGGTAAGACTGCCAGATATCTGCTTGCGAGGAACGAAGCTCACAACAGTCACAGTCGCTGAGGGTCGGCTTCTCTTCTGGTCTTTGTTGGAGGCCAGCTTTGCAATTCTTGCGTGTTCTCTGCCCGCCCTCAGAATCTTTGGCGCGTGCTTATCTCGAATGTTGAATCGAACTGGAAGCACGCCCGCGGCGGTGAGCAAGCCCTTCCCTAGGTAGCCCGTTTCGCTGTTGTTAATCATACCGCGCTTAACAGAATACTCACTTTAGCCACGACACCACCGTACGCTTACGTTCGCTAGCTCCCTACGGTCAGTCTCGAGCCACGGTGACGGGGAAAGGGAACTGGGATAGCTTGCAGGACGAATCAAGTGATAGACACATCGTTGTTCACACCGAGGTAGAAGTTGAAACTTCGAGCAACACGTCCACGCCGGAGTTGCATAAGGATTCCTGCAATGCATAACATAGACTAAGCTACCGAGGGCCTCAGCTGAATGTGGCTATGTTAGACCAACCGGAGACTACTATACCAAATGATAGTATTGATCTAAAGCTCGACTAGCCTAACTTCGTTAAGGCCCTGATCTATCCGATATAAAGCAGATATCTAATTCAGATAAAAGATACTTTGCCATAGACATAAAGTGTTATAAGATGTTGGCTGGGTCTCTGCAAGTTGCTCAAGGCAGTTCAATGCAAACAACAAGAACTCGCTTGTTCTTGATTTAAAATCATTTCTTATGTTACCCAAGACTTGGCTTAATCAGATCGAAGCCCGAGGCACCTGACAGACAGTCATCAGCAGGGACTAACAAGAAACCCGCCTACGCTTCTGAATGACTGGATTGCTTGATATGCAATTCTTCCTCGACATCACAACTAGACCAGAATCAAGAGAAGTCCGGCGGCCACACCCGACTCCACGCTTGTATAAAAGGGTTCTTCGAGATTTGAATTCCTAAATGGAGAGATATAAATATAATACAAAATTGATCCTTGGGACCGATAGGCGCGGATAGCTATACACGTCCTTTCAGTGATGAATAAGAGAGAAAACGATCCAAGCCCCCGCGACAATTCTTAAAATACTGAGTAAGCCCATGGGTAACGTATCATTCAATAATCCACCCAATCAGCGTTTGTGTAATAGTTCTGTAGCACCACTTCTGCATATTTACGGTCTATGCACATGTCCCCGCCAGTTGGCCCAATGTGTGGGCAATGGACAGCAGGTCTCACGCGAGCCATTTGTTCATGTATTGACCGACAGAGAAGAGTGTTTTGTCCCAACTCGTGTGCTTGTCCAAACCGAATATCCTTGGTAAGAAACCTAAGACATGCCTCAGTATTGGAGTACTGCCTGTTTTTGCCAGTGCAGTAGTTTTGATGTGTTCGACATATGCTGTCTGCAAGCGTTTTGGTAACGTATCCAATAGCCTGTTGGGAGCTTGTAGCCTTGATAGTCTTGGCCACGTCTTTCAAGAGAGTGTCGAGAAGGAAGCCAAGCCAGCGATACGTAGCGTCGTACTGCCATATCTGACCTTGATCGTTCCACGCAATGAAAGTGTCGATCTCGACAGGGACCACCCTTCCAAATGTAGTGTCATTGAAGGTTATAACTGTCGAGGCGGATGCGATACGATCGTATGCAACAAATTTGGTGATGTTGTATGCGATAGGCACTCCAAGGAGACCCACAGCGTTTGGATCGGCGAAGAGAGAGAAAAGATATTCAGTGTTGAGCTCGGCTCCATCAAAGGTATTCGTGGCATCAACTCGGCCTTGTATCTAGTAGGTAGGTGTATGAGCTTGGCTGACAGCCATGATGGTAGAGTTGACTCACATCCGGTGCAAGAAGCGTTGAGTTTATGGCGTGAGACTGTTTGATATTGGCAGGGTACAGGAAGTTTTTCCAGAACAGGTTCTGGTACTCCCAGAGCTCATTCCGCGTGAATCTAGGCTGTTTAACCTTACAGGCCTTGTCATCTTTGACCTTCTGCTCATGTTTCTCCAAGGCATAAAGAAGCTGAGCTGCCTGCAATATGAAGGCGAGGGTAAAGAAAGCTCGCATAACGGTGAAAGTTGGTGACCCAGCAAGATAGGTCAAAGGTAGTGATAGATACTGAAGGGGGATATGAAATATGGAAGAAGAAGGAGCCCGAAGCAATATATATGCCAAAAAATCAAGATTTCGAAATGAAATCAAAAGTGGCTGTGCATCAGCAGTAATGACAATAAAAATTACTACCGTAACCCGGACACATTAAACTTTTCTACTTATCCGATGATACCGGCTGCATACCGGCAGTTGAAAGTCTTGTCTTTGACAGCTGTGAGAAGGAACTTTTGGTTGAAGAAAAAACTTTTAGTGTCGTCTTCTTCGCCCGCTCGTTTCAACTTAAGTCCTAAGATATCCGACGTTGCCGACTGCCACTGGCAATTACAATTCCGGTCTGTAACAGCAATTTCTTACTTTGGCTAGTAAGGATGGTTGAAAACTTGAAACTGTTCTTTTGTAAAACAGGTCGTATAAAAAGTACCTAGACTAAGATAGTTACGTTTCAGTTGTAAGCTCTCAGTTCTCACGTTTCACTACTTACCATTAAGCTTTCATCTTGAGAAGGTACGCCGAATCGGAAGTAACGGATATAGTATGTACCTATATAATTTCTAAAATAAGGATCTACCAAAAACGCCTCAAAGGGAGGCTGAGAGCTTCCAGTGCATTTATGACTGGTCTTGGCTTGTATAAGCAACTGGATCGAGACAACCCTCCATAGATATATATCCGCCACGGTTCTCAGGCAGCTTCCCACTCAAGAGTGTGTTTAGCTACGTCCCAAGGCAACAAAAGTACAAATCAGTATATCAACCCCGCGTGTGCATCTCCAAGCAAACCCTTTGTAAAGATGCTGGGGACCATGTCAAATGACTCAGGTGATAGCGGGCTGGAGGTACGTCGGGCTCCGGGAGTGCTGCTCTTGCTTTGCCTGCTAACTAGAGGAAGCTCCGGCCAGATGCTACGGTTCCTGAGCACCCAAAAGCCTCACGTCGAGCGTGTTCTCCGCCGATGGCAGTAATATTAGATCAGTTGTCCAAGAAAATTTTCAGTCAAACAGAACCGAACAGCGTTGCAGCTTTTCAGCAGATACCCTATGTCGACCTCTTTGAAAGGACGAACGAGCGGCTCACGCTGGCATATACGTACGTTTGGTGAACTCTCCAAGATCTCAAGATCTCTTATCGGCCTGTCTCTGCGTCTCATAGTTTTAGTCGACGCATAGTAGAACCCCTGTTCAACTGGAGAGACAGAAATACCCGGGTAATCACTGGCCAATGCCTCGGTTCTACCACGGTCGAGGGTCACGCAAATCAGCCTCAAGAGATCATTCTTGCTGCAGCTCAGAACTATGCTGGTCTCAACCGTGCAACACCTTTTTCTGAGGAATTGCAAAGGCTTGCTTTAGAAAACCTCCCAGTAACGGAAGAAAACGCCCAATCAGGACTTGCGCAAGCTGTCCAGGCCACTCTTTCTGACTTCATACAAACCGACTTCTGCGTCATGACAATGACAGGCTATGGTTCCAATGTTCTGGCCTTCTCTGCCATGCTGAATTCCGAGTGGCTAGTCATTCTGGATTCGAAATCCCATAACTCGATGCACGTCGGCGCCTATCTAAGTAATGCTGGTAAGATTCTCAAGAACAGACACAACGACATGGCTCATCTTGAAGAGCTGTTGCTCACCCATCGTTGCAAATTTGAGCACACGCTTGTTGCTGTGGAAGGTCTCTAGAGCATGGACAGCACTGTACCGCCTCTTGCGAAGCTCAACGAACCCAAGCAGCGTTTCAACTTCATCCTTTTCGCCGATGAAGCACAATCACTACTCACCATAGGCAAAACCGGTCGTGGCTGTATTGAGTTCTGGAACGATACACACCCGGAAGTGAGAGTGCCGGACGACCTAGTCGATATTCGGACTGCGCCAATATCCAAGTCATTCAGTGCCCTCGGAGGCATCGTTTGTGGAAAGGCCGTTTTTAGAGATCGCGTTATGGCTCGTCACCAACAACTGGTCACATGCGGTGCAGACACCATGTTGACTGCTGCCATGGTGCAATGTCTACGAGTTCTGTATCAACCAGATTTTGTGGCTCAACGTCTGCAACGCCTGCACAAATTAGCCTTCCACACCAGGGAACGTCTGGAAAGGGCTGGTCTTTACATATATGGTGATGTAACATCTCCAATCCTTCCACTTCATGCAGGAAGACCCAGCCTGGCTGCAAAGTTCTCCTACCTTCTACGTGAAAAGGGAGTCCTGGCAACGCCAATCAGCACACCTGCTGTTCCCTTCTGGCAGTCTCGTGTCCGTATCTGCATCTCGGCCGACCACACTGACGAGGAAATCACTACACTTATCGCAGCCATCATAGATACAGCTATCCGGCTCGATATCATAAGCGATAGACAGCAGCCAGACAGGTTTTTGGCCGTTCCACACCAAGATCTTTGCAGTATTCAGGCAAGTCAGCATCTTGATGATGCTGCAGTCTTCGAACGGATCAAGGATTTGATATTGCAACACGCAAGCACGGGAGAAGAAAGGAGAATAGGCCAACGCACAATCCAAGCTGGACACTCAGTGCGAAAGAGGTTTGGTGTCTCCTCCGGCGGAGCCCGCTGGATCTCAGGAACATCCACGGTTCATGTACACGTAGAGAGGATCATTACCGAGATCGTGAACATACAGGGTTGCCAAACACTCACTTACCCACACAATTATGTTGGTAAAGTCTCCACGGTAGCGGCATTGTGCCGACCAGTCTTCGGCTATAAGAAGCACTCAATGCTTTCGCCATTTGGGGTGCCATCGGCAGCGCTAGAAGGTACCAAAGTTGCTCCCAAGAAAAACACGCCAACTATCTTCTACTACGAGGGTCTCTCAAATCTTGCCGATCAGATCACCCAAGCTGTATCTACGCAGCAGCAAGTCACTGTCTACCTCGAGACTGCCGATATGGACCCCAAGCCGCTGGAAGAAATGGTCAACAGTCTTCAAAAGTTGGAGAATGCATCTTGGAACTTGACATTCCTCTTTTGCGATACGGCAAAGCGAATCAAGACAAGAGCTGGTCGACAAGCCTTGCACAGGATAGCCGTATCACTTCATAGAGTGACGCCAAGCTTTCTTATATATGGTTCTTTTATGGACAGCTTCGGTGTGCCTGGTGCATATCTCACCGGGAGCCATCACCTTGTGGAGGAGTTGAGAAACTCTAGCAGAGGCTACATGTTTACTACGTCGCCCTTGCCGTTTGTAATGGGAATGGTTCAAGAGCAGCTTTGTAATCCAGAAGAGTAATCTAAGTTATTAACAGGTTAATGTTTTTATAAAGTATTTATTTCCCACGTAATATTGTTTACAAATTGTTTCTTTTAGGAACTGTTTAACTAATCTGCTTATGGCAGCATATATCTAAATATTATTAACTTACTTGTATAACTATTTAAAGTTTTTTATCTAAGATAGCAAAACTACCTATATATTCTATAAGGCGACAACAGTGTTCACTACCGCTGTGAAGATCCAAACATAATAGACATGTACTAGCAAGCGTTTTATATCTTGTCAATATGCTGGGACTCCTTAAATAATACCGTCTCTGGGGAATCGTCAACTTGGTAGCATTTCACGACCTCCTTGATCTATTTCTGTAAGAATAATTGGGAATTTGACGGTTTCCCCTGACCGAGCCCGGCTCGTATTATACGCAGGGGCTCCAATATTAATCCCCTGAACTCGGCTTAGCATCACTAACATAGTCCAGTCAAGCAGCTGAGACGCGTACACTAGTAGGGATCAGCCTAGCCGGAATATAAATACGAGTGTTAGGGCCCAGGGGTTGTTTCAAATTTCCTGTTATATCCTTGGCAAGGAGAAACCTCTTTAAGAGAATGGATTCCCTTGCGATGCGCTTTCATGCTTAGCATAAGCAAGCTGAGTGCCACATCCACTATCTCATCTTGCAAGCCTCTAGAAGGCAGTTTGCACACACGATGCATTTAAGAACGATTGCTTTGGCTCTGTCATATGCTGGGGTCAGTGACGCCCTTATTCGTCGCGAAAATACCCTCGACAGTCCTACCGGCTCCGGCGCTAACACTAAAAGCTTCATCATCGAATACACTCCTGTAGGTCTTAGTCCGACCTATCGCTTTCAGCTTCTAAAAGCATGCTCACATGATGTCTAACGCTAGGGAAAAATACACGGGCGAGACAGCCTTGAATCTAACGGCGGCATTAGCGTTGTTAAGAGTTTCGACGCCGATGTCTTCAATGGAGTCGCCATCGAAACAGACGTGTATAACTCTGAGACTCTAAGCGCGCTTCCGCACGTTGCTCGCGTCTGGGAGAATCACAAGGTGTACCTTCAACAGAGTGAGGTAAATGTTACCAACCAAATTCCCAGCGGCCAAGCATATCTGCCTCATAATGCCACCGGGGTGAGCAAGCTGCACGCAAAGGGGATTTTCGGTAAGGGAGCCAAGGTCGGTATTGTTGACAGCGGAGTCTCGTACAATCACACTGCGGTAAGTCTAGAATACCGCCTCATACAAGACGTCTCTTGCTGATATATGTCAAAGCTTGGAGGCGGTTTTGGTAAGGGTTTCAAAATTGCTGGGGGGTATGACTTTGTTGGAGCCGGTAAGTTATATTTTGGATATGCCAGAGACAAGATCTGAATCCAGGTTGCAGACTGGCCGACCACCGAAAAGAAGCCCGACTCGGACCCAGACGACACCCTGGGTCATGGAACTCATGTGGCTGGAATAGTCGCCGGAAAGACGGATGGGTACGTGATTTGCGGACAGGTACTGAGCAAGACTTGGCTGACATGATGCTAGATGGATGGGAGTTGCACCAGATGCTGCAATATATGCGTACAAGGTGGTAACGTCGCGGGTATGTAGTGGTTGGCTAACATTGTCCTGGCTTCTACTAACTCCTTTGATAGGACTATACCGACAGTGCTACCATTATTGAAGCATTTCTTCGAGCCTATGAAGACGGCGTACGTCAATAACGTCCTACCTTATGTTTATCGCTGACAAATTGCCAAGATGGACATTATAACATGCAGTATAGGCTGGCCGGGCGGCTGGTCAAGCAACGCTTGGGCTGTGGTGGCCTCCCGCCTCGTCGAGCAAGGTCTTGTTGTGACCATATCGGCTGGAAACTATGGCAACTTTGGCCCAGCCTACGGTCCCGACGGAGGTGCAGGAAAAGATGTTATCACGGTGGCATCCGCCCAAAGTAGCATGTTTCCAATGTTTCCGTTCAACGCAACCTTTGTCAGCCCCAACGAAACAAGAACTACAACTTTAGGCTACCTCCCTTCAAACCCCTTTCCTTCAAACATTACAGACTGGCCGATTAGGCCCTTGTCGTTCAACACTTCAGACCCTACAGAGGCTTGCAGGCCATTCACACCGGGTTCGTACAACTTGACTGGCGTCATCCCCTTGGTCAGACGCGGTTATTGTACCCTTGAAACCAAGCAGCTTAACCTGTTGGCTCTAGGGGCCAAGTACATCCTCTTTTACAACGACGAGGCGGACATGCTGACCCCTTATTCCGGTAACGCCGACAGTGAGGTTGGATTAACAACTGCCGATATAGGTGCCGCTATCATTGAGGCTGTCAAGTCCGGTAGCGACGTCAAGGCAGATTTCTCCCTGAGCCCCGATGTCCCTGTCGCCTTTGCGACTCCTGGTGACGGCTTGGTCAGCGCCTCAACCCAATGGGGTCCGTTGTACGATCTAGACCAGAAGCCTGATATTGCAGCACCAGGCGGCAACGTATTCAGCACCTACCTTAACGGTGGCTATGCTGTCATGAGCGGCACGTCGATGGCTTGTCCTTATGTTGCCGGCGTAGCTGCGCTCTATATCGGCGCCAATGGTGGACGAAGCGTTCACGGAAAAGGCTTCGGCAAACAGCTGAGCAGGAGGATAGTCACGAGCGGTCTTTCTATCCCGTGGTATCTGAATTCAGAAAAGAGCCATCTTCCAGCCAGCGTCGCTCAAGCTGGTAACGGTCTTGTCAATGGCTTCAAAGTGCTCAACTACACTAGCACCCTGCAGTACGAAAAGTTCAACGTCAATGACACAGCTAACTTCCAGGCCGAGCACAGCCTCGTGGTGGCCAACAATGGCGAGACAGAGGTGACTTACAAGTTCGCTCTCGAGAATGCTGCTGGCGTCGAACTGCTTGGCCCGTATCCTACAGACGTTGGGGGTGTTCCTGTCCGAGTTGTCAAGGAATTGGTGGACTTGGCACCCAAGGACCTTGCAGTGGAAGCCAAACTCCCACAACAATTTACACTACGACCTGGCGACACAAAGAGGGTTTCGTAAGTGCGTGAACTTGCAGCTATTTTATATCATGCTGATTATCGTGCAGCGTCGTGTTCGAGAACCCGGACAAATATGGCTGGAACCAAACAGCACTGCCTCTTTACAGCGGCAAGGTCGTAGTCGAATCTAGCTTGGGAGAGCAGCTATCTGTTCCTTACCTTGGTGAGCATCTAACACGGTCCCAAGTACATCTCCGGCTAATCTTTCCAAGGGCTTGGAGCCAGTTTGCGGAAAGAGTTGGACACGATCTACTCCCAGAAGGTTCGCTCAGTCTCAACAGTCGACCAAGTCGACATTCTCGACAAACCTTAGTATGTTGAGGCTGTGCATGTATCATGAGCCAAGTTAACGGATCACAGTTGGACTTTCAACCTCAGTCGCGATAGCCAAGACTTCCCAAAGATCTACGCAGGCCTGACCTGGGGAGCACGCCAGATCAGGTGGGACGTACGTATCCTGATACCATGGCACCTAAAGGATATCTCGCTGACTTGATCAAGATTTTCGAAAAGGATTGGGAAGAGAGCCGATGGACCTACCCTCTCACGCTTGGCCGAGATGGCTATATTGGCCCTGCCACATACTGGTTCGACTCTGCCAAGGTTGCCATCTTTGACCCGGAAGTCTATGATGCCAATGATACCATGACGTATCCCGTGGTCGACTTGCCTCGTAACAGGGCAAACCTTCAGAATGAGTATTGGTGGTTTGGTAAGCTTGGAAATGGAAGCCAGATCGAACTGGGTAATTATACGTAAGTAAAAGCTCAGAGTTCCTATCACATTACTTCAATATCTGACAACACTTTACCTAGCATGCGATTTGCTACGCTGAAGCCTTTTGGTAACCCTCGGTTGTCTAAGGACTGGGATGTTTTTAAAACCCCACAGGTTGCAGTTCTAGGCAAATACTAAACAGAGTCGAAGTCTAGTAGATAAACTGGAGGATAATAGCATCATGAGAAGATGTGTAAAACAGTAAAAGTGTATATCTGTTGATTTCAGCGCCAGTTACATACTCCGACGCTCAGTCGCATCATGCATGCATGGTCCCATGGGCTACGATATTAACTTTTTTATATTCTTAGAAGTTTAATTATAAAAACCAGTATATAGTTTAACTAGTCACCTTTATCTATAGGTATAGTATTTGTTTCATTTATACTTTTCAATGTAATATAACTACCCTATAAGTCGAGATCAGGGCAGCCCAGTAGGAATAACACAGCTGTTTTCTTCAACACAATAAGGCTTATCTTGCCACTTGCCAGATAACACAATATTTTATTTATACAAACATAAAAACTTATCTTAAGTTAATAAGTAATATACAACCTGGAAAATCTACTGTGTTGTACTTACTTATTCACTCTAGAACATCCTGTCTTTAACCTCTTACTGGGTTCAAGACCGTTAATTAGAAGGTAGTTCAATGGTAGCACAGAAGTGGCAAGCTGAAAGCGTTGTACAAGGTATTACTGGTGTCACTGCCGCGCTTCACAAAACAACAAGTGGAACCAAGAAGATAAATTGGCGAGTGAGAGGTTGAACTATTGGCTAATCTAGCCAAGGAAGCTCTTTTGCAAGTATTTGTAACATTCCAGTGGCGTTGTGCACCGTGGGACATGAACCAGATGGTTAACAAGTGAGAAGGACAAGACGGCATTGTCTACGCTATGATGTTTTGCCGCGTTAATTCGTAAGACATTGTCTTTTTGCCTTTTGAGTATAAAAGCAGGCGTATACCTAACAGCCGGCCAGGCATGTCTTCTGTAGTATCTACGACCCTACCCAGTCAACATACCTCGCCACTTATACCTCTGAAATTCTATCAAGAACCTCTCCTTTTCAATGGCCTCAACAACCTACTTATTGGCCCATGTTGAGCAAGCGGTTGCTCTGCGGAAAAACCTCTTGCCAAACATTCATTTATCCAAGGAACGTTGTGTCCAGTATGACCCAATCATCACCACTCTCGCGGACCTTCTCGAAGCCAACCATCCAGGAGCTCTAGAAGAAGCTTTGCAAGCAGCTTACAAGAGAATACCCGAGTTCATGGACAAGTTCAAAACAAGAGATAGTAGCGGCTTTCTCACGTTTGCCAATGACTTGCTTCGGTGGACACCGACCGAAAATCGCGATGCAAAAGATATTGTAGACATCTTGTGCATGTTCTACTTTATCTTTGATCAACCTCCTCTCCTCGAACTGCAATCTCGAATGAGCCCTGACCAGGCTGGCCAACCGCTTACTTGGCTGTCTTCCTGGATGGTCATTTATGGTCAACGCATTGGTCTTTTCATGGACTCGCCAGCATCTCTCACGGCAGACTCGCTTGAAAGCTTCCGAAACTCGCCAAAATACAACTTGGATGAGGCAGATGTTCCTACCGATGGCTTCAAAACATTCAATGAGTTCTTTTATCGACGTCTGAAGCCTGGCATGAGACCAATTGCCAGCCCTGAGGATGACAAGGTCATCGTGTATCCAGCTGACTGCACATACGACAACTCGGTCCGAAATCAGAGCATTGTTGATATCAGCGATGAGGGCATCATTTACATCAAGAAACTCCCTTGGACGATCGGGTCTCTCCTGCAAGACAGTCAGTATGCTAACGCATTCCATGGTGGAGTCTGGATGCATGCGTTCCTCAATGTTTTCAACTACCACCGCGTACACGCTCCTGTCTCTGGAAAAGTCCTCGAAGTCAAGAACATCCAGGGTGCAGTCTACTTCGAAGTCAACACCAAATTTGAACCTGTGGGCTTCACTCATGGCTTTGACATCCCAAACAGCCCTGGGTATCAATTTCTTCAAACTAGAGGAATGGCTGTTATTGAGAATCCGGTCGTGGGCAAAGTGGTGGTTTTGCCTATAGGCATGGCTCACGTTTCTTCAGTTCAAATGACTGTCAAGGAGGGCCAGGTTTTGAACAAAGGAGACGAGATTGCCTATTTTCAGTTTGGCGGCTCAGACGTTATCTGCGTCTTTGAAAGAAAGGCAGGTCTGACGCCAGATGATTTTGTGCCTTCAAGAAGCAATACTTATTCAAAGATGGGAACTGTTCTGGCTCGTGCGAGAATATCAACAGGGTAGTCGCAGAACGCTTTTCAAGGCCAAGCAGTTAAGCTTAATGCATTTCATAGTCGACGGGAATTAGATTGGTCAAGGAGCTTATCGTTGACATAACTTTCATATATACTAGTCTAACCATACTTGATGCAATATGTACAATCAATAACCATATCCATACACCGTGCTAGTCCTATTCAAAATAGCATGCCAAGTCCCTTAGTAGACCTTGGTGACGGGAGTCTTGACGTAGGGCTTTAGGCTGGTCTTGCCGTTGAGCTGCTCGTCAATAGCCTGCACAAAGGCCTTGGCGATGAGGTCAGCAGCCTCAGGGCTGGTGTGGGTGTGGTCCTTGGGGTACAGAGAGTTGACCTTGGTGTTTCCAAGCTTCTTGTACATGTTTGTGACAGCGGCGAAGTGGTCGACGTAGGTGACGCTGGCGCTGTTGATGGCGTTGACGGCGGTTGGAACGTAGCCCACGAAGCGAGGAGCTCCAGGCTGGAAGGTTCCAGTCTCCCACTGGTTGTTGGGGGTCTGGGAGCTGAGGACGACGGTGGCACCCTTGGCAACGAAAGCCTTGGCCGCATGGGAGACGTAGTGGACAAAGGTGTAGACCTTCTCGCCCGTCTTGTCGGATGTGCAGACCTCGCTGCCAGTTCCAGGGCAGTCAGAGCGTCCGTTGTCGTTCTTGTTGGGGGATCCTCCGTCGTTGTGGCCAAACTCGATGACGACGATGTCGCCCTGCTTGATGAGGCCCTCGATCTCCTTGAAGCGACCCTCGTTGGTGTAGGAGCGAGCGGATCGACCGCCGATGGCCTTGTTGACGGCTGTGACAGTGAGGTACTTGCCAATGTGGTTACCCCAGCCGTCTGTGACACCGTCGTTGGCACCGTTCCTGGCCATGGTCGAGTCTCCGGCGAAGTAGACAGTAACGGCCTCAGCCTGGAGGACGCTGACGGCAAGAGCCGTAAGGGCAGAGAGGGTGAACTTCATTGTGATGGAGGAGTGTATTTTTCAGAGAGGATGATCTAGGACAAAACAGTAGAAGATAAGACTGGGCAAGACGAGAAGTGCTTCGGGAACCATATATACTATATTCGCTCACGTCAAGGGGCGGTCTACTAACTAATACGCTTCTAGGAATCCTCAATTAACCTTCCGGCTCACGTTTGTTTACGAAACGGAGAGCTTATGGTCTGGACTCCGAGCTTACCACTTTGGGAGAGCTCTCCGCGACTGAAACAAGGGTGCGTTGCTTTTTCCACCATTCATGAGCTGAATCCCCAGATTTTGAGGGGCTTGGACCCGGCACTCGTGATGCAGCCGATTGATGGAATATGGGGAGAACTCGGTGAGCAAAGACGCTATTGTCTGATGAAGCTCATGCCCAAAGGGTGAGCTAGTGGTGGTAGCCTCGGCTCTCTCGGCGCTGCTTGCCCGTCTCGTATAGAAGCCAAGCATTGTTTGACTAATACCGCTGTTTTCCAGAGCTTGCCATTTATGAGATATGGCTCGGCGGGAGCTGTGCCGAGCGAGCGAGGAAGCTGTTTGGAATGTGACAGGTATTTGCCAATATGCGTTGAAAACTCTTTTTGGAAGTTGACAACTGATTTTGGAAGTTGACTTGTCCGGTAGATGACATCGGGCATAGACTCGGTCATGAAGTTCTACAACCTTTCTTTGTCTCAGGTCTTGGCACTGACAAGGCTTAATGACTAGGGAAACCTTTTCCCCTGTGATACTATACTACGTAGTAGAGAGTCAGGTAAAATATGCTGGAGCGAATCACTTGACACTAGGATGTTTATCGTACTATGCTGGGCATTGTTGTCGGAGTCTTGAAGATGGCGAATGAATAGTTGATGGATTTTCGACACTAACCTGAACATCCAGATGCAAGATCCGAGTTTGAAGTGGCTTAATAAAGAAGTCCTCGTATAAGCGCCAAATAACGCTTCACCGTCTGAGGTGCCGACAGTCTTGGCTATGCAAGTTGACCAAGATATAAACCTTTCTGTTACCCTATGGAAGCTCTTTAGCGCTCGATGCATGCTGAAACAGACTGGCTCCATACTATGGTACCGGGCATAAGTAGTTGCCCCCCCTTTATGAAAAGTAGGCCTTGTTCCTACAACTTTACTGTATAAAGAGTGCAAAGTATATAGGTCTAGCTATAGCTGACTAATTAGGTTAGCTAAGAAATCTGACATTCTAATTGGCTAAGGTATAAGGTATAATATATAAAAAGGAAGGTTAAGGTATAGAAGGGACCTACTATAAGCCCCCTATTTATAGGAGCTTGTACAGTAAAGCTACAGAAGAGTGGGTTAGAAATCGTAAAGGGGGGGTAACTACTTATGCCGGGTACCATAGTATATGATTGCTCTTGGTAGTAATGATGATCATCTATATCTCGCCTGCTAACCGATGCGCCGAGAGCGGTTGACTAAAACCAAACCAGATTTTCTGGCGAGACTGGGCACTACGGAATCCCTGCCGGATTAATTATTACGTCTACGTCTACAGGCCTGCTTCCTGCCCCTGAGTAGAAGGCGCTAAAAAGCTTCTTCGCTGTCAAGACTGAACTAATCAAAAGCGATTTAACCTATTCAAGCGCCAACCGAGCGGGATGAAACCCAACTAGATCGCAGCTAAATAGAATATGTTAGTTCTAGACCTTTATTTCAAACTTGGCCTCTATTGAGAACGATGCAATGAATCAGTTCGATGGTGAAGTGAGGCCTTCACAAGCGTTCAACGATTTAAAATACGGAGAAATGTCGTGTTGAATACTTACCAAAAGTGATAGATGACAGCCAAAAAAGGAATCTCATGCAAGTACGTAGTAATTGCATCTCACCGATGCCGGCCTTAACCCTTTAATTAATCGCTGCCTCAGTTTCTTCGCAATGTGAAACGAAACGAGCACATAAAGCCAGTTGCGGGATGTACACTCGCATTTATTAGCTCCGCCAATAGCAGCAGCCATATTTGAAACAAGCAGCCGAGAAGGCTAGACTCACCGTTGGTGCGCTTGACATACAGGGTTTCTCGTCAAGGGTCATCTCAAACAAGCTGCTGATCCGGCGGATAACCTTACTCTACCAAAGGAATCAACACAAGCTTCTTTTACACTGTAGTTGTGTGACACGGAGAATCTGAGGCCTGCTTTTTCGTATCACTTATACTACTCGTCACATGCCAAGTGATGGAAACATGTTGGCCGGATATTAAGGCGTGTTGCAGTGCTGATCCGATCTGGAGCATCTATACAGCCTGTCATGGTTCATGCCTGGCAAGGATGCTACATTCAAGAGAGACGTGATATATAGAAGCCAGCAACAATGCCGTGAAATGTTTCTTTCTTCTCCAAGCCACGCTTCCTGCCTTCGTTCTTTCTCACGGCCAGTCCGGTGATTTCTTTCTTTCTAACCGTTCGCGGCATCGTCCTTCTTTCAACTGACCCTGGTGGTCGGTCAATATTCACTCACTACCAAGTTTTACGCTTCTGTAACGGCCATTCTTTTACCTCACCGACCCATAAACATCAAAAGTTCAAAGCTTAAACGACATGCGTTTCTCACTCTCAACCTTGGCGGCCCTTGGCCTCGCCGGTACAACCGCTGCTCAAGGCCTGCGATCTTCGGCTTACACCGACCCCAAGACCGGCATTGATTTCCAGCGATACCAGAAAGATGACTACAGCTTCGGTATTGCTGTCCCCGAGACCGTCGGCAAGGATTTCATCGGTCAGATGGTTTTCCCGCAGACCAACAAGGAGGGATGGGGCGGTGTGTCTCTTCGAGGAGGCATGGTCAACGGTCTTCTCTTTGTCGCCTGGGCAAACGGCGAGGACATCGTCACCAGCTTCAGACTTGCTGGCTCCTACGCCAACCCTGATGTCTACACCGACGCCGAGGTCAAGGCTACTCCTATCCCTGACGGTACATTCATCAACAGCACCCACATCTCGTACACTTTCCTTTGCGAGGGCTGCATCGTTGAGAAGCAGACAAACATCGGCGAGGCGAGCCCTGTTCTTGGATACGCGTGGTCTGAGACAAACCCTACCGACCCTTCAGACCCTGCTAGTGCTCTGACTTACCACGATGCTGGATTCGGTCAGTTCGGTCTCGACATTGACGGAGCCAAGTCTGCCGAGTTCGCCAAGTGGGCTGCTATGGCTGAGGCCCCGGCTAGCACTCCAGCTCCTGGTGGTGGCAACGGTACTGTCCCTGGTCTGCCTGGAAACTCGACTGTTACTCCTCCCACCACCTCCAACGTCACTTACGATGTCATCGTCGTCGGCGGTGGCCCTGCTGGTATCATCGCCGCTGAGCGCCTTGCCGAGACCGGTGTAAGCGTCCTCCTCATCGAGCGTGGCCCAGCCAACACGGTCGCTCTCGGAAACACTGCCCAAAGCCTCCCGTGGAACGACACCCTGACTCCCTACGATATCCCCGCTCTGGGAAGCAGCATGACCAGCATTTCTGGCACCAAGTTCTGCAGCGACACTGCGTCCACTGCTGGGTGTCTCCTGGGAGGATCCAGCTCCATCAACGGACTCAACTTCATCCACCCTCCTGAGCACGACTGGCAGCGCTGGCCCAAGGGATGGAACTGGGACGATGTTTCCAAGGCTGCTGATCGTCTGTACGAGCGCAACCCTGGCACCACTCTGCCTTCTGACGATGGCAAATACTACGATGACCGTACCTTCAAGGTTCTCTCGGGATATCTGAGCGCCAAGGGCTGGAAGGAGGTCGACTCCATCAAGGAGGCCAACGAGAAGCACAACATCTACTCTCGATGCTCGTGGTCTATCAAAGACAACCTCCGTGCTGGACCTGCGCGCACTTACATGCCCTTCGCTCAGGACCTGCCCAACTTCACCCTCAAGCTCGAGACAAAGGTTATCCAGCCCATCCGATCTGGCAGCACTATCACCGGTGTTCTCACCCAGGCTGCGAACGGTAGCAAGCAGATCATCAAGGTCAAGCAGGGAGGCAAGGTTGTCCTAGCTGCTGGTGCCATGTCGACTCCTCGTCTTCTCTGGAATGCTGGTATTGGCAAGTCTGATGCCCTGGCTATCGTCAAGGAGGGCGCTGCCCGAACTGGTGTTACTCTTCCCGCTGCCTCAGACTTGATCGACCTTCCTGTCGGCCACCATCTGCAGGACCACGCCCAGGTCATGCTGCAGTTCAAGACTCAGTCCAACTTCAGCGCCTACAACTTCAACGGCATTGCCACCCACCCCGTCGAGGCTGATCTAGACCTGTACTACCAGGGCTCAGGTCCCATCACCCAGGCTGCCCAGCGCATGCACCTCTGGACGTCTTCCGAGGGCGCTGACGGTCGCGTGCGCTATCTCCAGGGCACAGCTAGTGCCATGGCCGATGGAATCATCACCGTCCGTACTTTCTTGACCCACGGCACCACCACTGTGGGCGAGCTTGGTATCAGCGCTGCTGGAAACACGGTCCTCAACACCAAGCCTTGGTTGATTGACCAGGAGGACCGCAAGGCCATGTCCGAGTTCATCCAGTACTGGCTGGATCTCGTCAAGGGCAGCAACTCTACCCTGTCGTACATCAACCCTGGTGCTACTGTCGACGACATTATCGGATCAAAGATGATCAGCGGTGACCACTGGGTCGGTAGCGCAAAGATGGGCACTGACGATGGTCGAAGCAACGGCACCAGCGTTGTCGACCTCAACACCAAGGTCTATGGCACCGACAACCTGTTTGTTGTGGATGCCTCTATTCACCCTGACCTTCCCACGGGTAACACGCAGTCCATCATCATGATCACGGCCGAGCACGCCGCCGAGAAGATTGCCGCTCTCAAGGTCGGTGGTTCCAGCAACGCGACCGCTCCGGCCCCGGCCCCGGTTAACTCGGCTCCGGCCCCGATCTCGACTCCTTCCAAGCCCAAGTCCAAGTGCAGGCGAGGTCTTGGCCGTCGTGCGGCCATGCACATTCGACGACGATCCATGTACTAAGCGTCATGTCATGTTGGAAGTGTGGTGTAGGTTGGGTTTCATCTCAACTGCAGTGACGAAATGAAATTTCTTGTGTATTATTTAGAGAATTACGGCAGATGTAAATATAAAGTGGTCTATCATATTTCTATGTTATATTTTATGGTTATCTTATCTTACTTACATCCTAAGTAGGATAACGTACATGATAAGCATGCGTCGCATCCAAGTATGCGTCGCACTTTTCCCTCTTACACCTAACTTTTCGTTTGACCAATTGATTCTTTAACCACGAAATATGTCGGACCTAAATACTGAGGCTAGAACTCTTCTTGCCCTTTAAGCTCTTTAAAATAATTTGAAGCTAAGCATCTGACGTGCTGTAAAGCTCTATAAGATCTCTGAGCATAGGCTATGTCGCCGGCAGAATGGCATTTAGTCTCGACGCGATTGGATTCTAAAGTTATGCCGACTCTTTGATCTAGAGGAAAAAATTATAGTTTAGTTCATTCTTAACCTTAATTTGCGAGGATTTCCCCTGCGACTGCATGGTATGGAAGAAATGGCCAACCGATTGCTTGCCGACCGTAACGCGTTACCTATCGGCAAGCGCTAGACTTCTAACTTCGTTAAGCGGCATAAAGAGCTTAAGACGCGTTTTTTTTGTAGATATGACTACCAGAGGGCCAAATGCAAAGATCTGACCGTTATTTGCAACTGGTTTAGGCTTATGGAGAATATAATTACGAAATATAGTATTAACCTTGCCGATATCTATAATTTTAATGAGACTGGCTTTATAATGGGCTTTATTGTAAGCGGAATGGTCGTTATAGGTATAGAAAGGCGCAGAAGGCCAAAATTAGTGTAGCCTAAAAACCGGGAATAGATTACTGTCATTTAAGCGATCAATGCCGAAGGCTGGGCGATCCTGCCGTTTATTATAGGTGTAGGTTAATATCACCTTGCCAACTGGTATTAAGAAAGTAACCTCCTGGGCGATTAGGCCATTGCGACGACCTAAAATGGCTGGACCGATAATGAGATAGGTCTTAAGTGGCTTAAGCACTTTGACCGGTATACAGCCAACCGATCAACTAGTCGTTATCGTCTTCTGATCCTTGATGGGCACAAAAGTTACCACTCTATCGATTTCGAGAGATATTGTAAAGAAAAGGAGATTATTACACTCTGTATGCCGCCTCATTCGTCTTATCTACTTTAGCCTCTTGACGTTAGGTATTTTAGCCTGCTTAAGAAGGCTTATGGTTGAGAAATTGAGCATCTGATCTGATGCTCGATAACCTATGTTTCTAAGACTGAGTTCTTTCCGGCTTTTTATGCCGCGTTTTAGGCCACTACGATAGAAAGAAATATTAAGGCGGCTTTTAGAGGAGCGGGGCTTGTACCTTTTGACCCGGAAAGTGTGGTCTTGAAGCTTAATGTATAGCTATGGACTTTAACACCGGTTGAGGAGGAGGCTAGCCATTTTATACCTTGGGTCTTAAAGACGCCAAAGATGGTGCTTAAGGCCTAATCTCAGTCTGAATACCTCGATAGACGAATTAGGAGGCACTAAAGTAGCTCTTTAGAGTTAATCCTAGGAGCTCTTAAGTCTCTTGCTAAGGGAACTAAGGCAATAATGTATAAGAATGCTTTACTAAGGGCTGAGAATTAAGACCTTTGGCAGGCAAATGAGATACTAAGCCGGCGGCGGAGGGCAAAAAGAACCTAACTATAGAAAAGAGGGGTAATGACAGTAGAGGAAGGAAGGCAGGTAATTAATTAGATGAATGCTGATGGGCAGGTAGAGGGTAAATCGTTAAGGAATGGTAGTTATAGAAGGTCGGCGCAAACGAAGGAAAGGCGTTGTGGAGGATGCGGCAGGACCGGGCATAACGCAAGAACATGTCAAATAGTTGTTACAATATCTAAAGAAGAACAAAACGATTAGTTTCAATTGATTTAGCGTTTATTGTGTTTTTCTAGTGATTTCTATGTGAAAGGGTTAGTAAAAGTGCGATGTATACTTGGATGTGACGTATGCTTATTATGTACGTTAGATTAAGATATACAGTTTTAAACTTAGTTTTTGCCTACAATAAGATATTATGCCTAATACCTTAAAATATAGTTTTTATGCTTAATTAATATAAATTTAACTTATATAGACCTTAAGGCATCTACTAATCTTACTTATAAGATAAAAACCTTATATTAAATGTCTATAAAAAGCTTACTCTTTTCCTCTACTATTAGCGGCTAAAATCCCCTATTATAACTAACCAAACAGCCATACACAAAAAGACAATAAACGAGATCACAATGCAAGCTGCTTCTTCCAACGCAAGGACCGCGTTCCAGCAAGGACCCCAAAGCCCTCTTCGACGGGCCTACGAAAACCAGTCGAACTATCATATGTTATATATCCTGGTCATGATAACGTGAGATAGACGACCTTCTGCTTTCGGCGCCCGAGGGTCCCGGTTTTCTTGGCGTTCGGAGTCGGGGACATCAAATTCCCCGTCAATGTCAGCTCGCTCGAGTTGCGGATACTGAAATCATGTCCCAAAAACAACCTCGGAACGAATCCGAGCTTCAGTATCACCACAAGAAAATTGCCTGTTACTTGCGTATTTCGTCTTTGTATGGTATGTCGACATGGACCAGTCCAAGATGACGCGCGTGGGGTACAAAAAATCCCGAAACGGCTGCATACGTTGCAAGAAACGGCGAGTCAAGGCGAGTCCAGACCTTACGGAGCATATATCTCATCCATTTAAATCATTCTGACAATGGACAGTGTGACGAAGAAGTCCCCTGTACCGCCTGCATTAGGCACAAGGTCCCATGTAGCTTGGAAACGCCAGAGTCTAGTCCCCATCAACAACGACACCCTCTGACCAATCGCTCTCTTCAACCGCCCAACGACAACTCATCTGCTAATAGTCCGTCATCTCTACTTTCGGGCTCTATCTTCTCAAGTCCCTTGGAGGAGCCTGATTGCTGGGTTGCCAACGCCGAGCTCATGCTTCACTACACTACCGTGGCATACAAAACTCTGGCATTTTCTGAAAATACCATCACCACGTTTCAGCAAGATATCCCACGAGAAGCTCTATCGCATCCATACTTTCTGAGACAAATTTTGGCCTTTTCTGGATTCCACCTGGCCTATCTTCACCCCGACAAAAGACAATCCTACGTGCTCCAAGCTTCGAAACATCAAAACCTGGCAATACGCGGGATCAGAGAAGCGCTGGGTGGTGATCAAGTAAACTCGACTAATTGCCATGCTCTCTGGACTACGACAGCACTCATTGTTGTCAACAAATTCGCAGCGTTTCCCAACTGTGAGGACTTTCGCAATCACGGGTGCTCTCTGCCGGTCCAAAGCCTCATGGAAATCTTTTCTCTCGTGAACGGCATGGAGGCGGTGTTGCATTCACCAGGAGGAGAGAATATCTTGACCGGACCTCTCAAGGAACTTTTTTCCGAGGGCCCGCAAGTCCACAAGTACAGTGATCATATGACCAAGCTCTGTGAAAAGCTGCTCGAGCTTACACGTCGGATATCGTCCGATGCCGTGGGCGAACAAATCAAGACCATCATAGGATCCGCCGCCGAGTCCATCACAAAATGTCTCGAGGATTGCAGAGCCTCTCTGTACAAGGCGTCGCCGCCAGAGTTGCGAGTGCTGTTCTGGTGGCCCTGGACCATCTCGCGCGAATTCCTAGATCTGGCCGTTTCGGGCCACCCATTGGCTCTTGTTCTCTTGGCTTACTATGCTATTCTTTTGCACTGGGGAGAGTCTGACTATTGGTTCTTTGAAAACTGGGCGGAGGCGCTGATCACTGCTATTGTTGAAAAGGTGCGAGGGTCGCCGTGGGAAGATGTCGTCCACTGGCCAGCGGAGGTCATTTTGCACCGGGAGTGATGGAAAAGACTGATAGCATTGGCTGAGGAACTGCATGTGATATTCGCTGTCCTTGTTCTGCGAAGCACTAAATGATTGTGGTGGTATCTTTGAGGTGATGGTTCCGCTTTTCCAACATCATCTTTCCTCTTTGTTTTATTTGGCTGTCCCAAAGTATTACCAAACTAAATTGGTTTCTACCGGTGACTCCGGTGAGTGCGAGTGCTAGCTCAAGACGTCTCTTCAGGTCAAAGTTAGATTTTCGGGTCCCAACGATCACTTCCAGGTCAAGCATCGCCAGCCAGCCACAATGACGAGCTGGCTTGGGCTTGGTCTTCATCTTAGATTAGGTTCATCACTAGCTAGTGCTTATACGAAAGCATATCTGTTGGCTGCATTGCGGGTTCAGATGCTTGTGTCTCAGCCAAGATGCGGGAATCACCACGAGAGACAGGCCACCGCTACTTTGGGATAGCCCAGGGCGACAACTTCAAGAATGGATATTTATTTGTCAAGAAAACAGCAGTAATGGCATCTTGACGTCAATACTTCAAACAAAGATTTGTCTTTCACCATTATGGGTGACGCATTTCTCATCGACGACAGAACATATGGCATCAAAGGTCTTCCCAGGCCACCAAATACCCCGAGGCAGCCCGGAGACATCCCCTACGTTCCAAACCTACCACGACGTAGAGAGATATCAGCCCTTGCAAACTCCAGTGACCCCGAATCGCGGAAGCAATGGACACTCTTCGTCTTGGCTTTGGAGAAATTCAAGCAAATGCCAGTTGACGACAAGCTCTCCTACTTTCAAATTGCTGGCATTGTAGGCAGTCCTACAACCATTTCCTACTCTGGCGCTAATTGGACTCAAAGCATGGATATCCAGAGATTGCTTGGGATGGCGCTCCAGAACCAAAACATGCTCCCAACCATGAGACCAAAAAGCCTGGAGACCAACCTTTTGGTGGCTACTGCAATCATAATAGTCTCAACTTCCCCGCCTGGCATCGGCCTTACATGCTTCTCTTTGAGGTAGATATTTGCTCTACATCCTCTGACTTGAGTAGCCTAACAAAAACAGCAACGCGTCTGGGAGAATATGAAACTTGTCATTGAACAATGGATGAGCAAACATGGCCTTCCCACCTTGGAAGCAGAGGAGTGGTATACAGCAGCTGACAGATGGCGGATGCCTTACTGGGACTGGGCACGTCAGCAAGACTATACTCAAGACTTTGCTTGTCCCGAGGTTCTGACTCAAGAGTACGTTCGAATCTACGTGCCTCCTGCGATACGGGAGTATTACCTCCCAAGCGGTCTCTACGCCAATCCCCTATGGAGTTTTGAAAATCCAGAAAAAGACCCAATGACTGGTAAGCCTTGACCTTTCGGTAGCATGCCTAGGGGCAAGTCAAAATGGAATATCAGCGACAACCCAATCGTTCATACCGACCTCCCCCTGGAAGATGGTTGCACTGGCTGGTATCCTGTAAGTGCCTTGGAAATCATCAAGACTCGAACATTTGCTGACTTACACGTAGTGGAGCAAGACATCTGGTACTAGTAGATACGGCATCTTCAAGACTAAGAACGTCCCTATAGGCGAGAAAGACTCGGGAAAGTATTTTACTGGCCTTGAAGGGGTCAATAATACATTGAAAGCTAATGGACGGCTTGGAACTGTCGATAAGCATGGCCATGATGGCAAGCCGCAATGGAGCACAATGGACAACTTCTCCAAGCATTACACTTGGAACCCTGGAAGTCTTTCTGACGCTGTGAATCGCATGTATTCCAAAGGATATAACTCAACCTGGGGACAGTTTGCCTCCACCAAGTGGATTGCTGAAGGGAAAGGGTGTCCTGAAACAGGATACATATCTCTGGAATACATCCACAACAACATTCACGTAAGTCGCAATTAAACCTCCAAGACTCTCGTGACTGATGGCCTTTGGAACCTGACCGGAGGAAGTGATTATGCAACTGGAATTGGCCACATGAGCGACGTGCCTGTTGCAGCCTTCGATCCTCTCTTCTGGCTTCACCATGCGTAATCTTCTCCGAATGCTATCACAGAGAGAGCAGATATGCTGACCTTGACTAGCCAAATCGACCGTCTCTTGGCTATCTGGCAATGCCTGTACCCAAGATTATGGTATGATGGTGAATCACTAAACCTGTTAGAAGATAAGGAAACAGACCCGTTGGAGCCTTTTCACAGGAAAGACAATGATCCTGAGAAAGAAGTCTGGACTGCCAAGGCATGCCGTGATTGGGCAGAGCTAAACTACCAGTACGACGATCTGGCAGAATTGGCTGACAAGACTGTTGCCAAGCATGGTGAATTCATTGAGGAGGAATACCAGGAAGAAGTACAGAGGCACATCAACAAGATCTATCCCGGTACAGGGCATCTAATTCAAGAAGTCCAGGGGCTCAGAAAATCTCCTGACGGCCTTCGACCATTTGACGGTAAGACAGGATCATGGAATGACTATATTATCAACGTAGTCTATGATCGCTACGCGCTGAATGGACTTTCCTACACCATTGAGTTTTATCTAGGTGGACCGAAGGGTAAAGATGTCACGACCTTTGAGAAGCATAACTACGTGGGCCAAGTGTACTCTTTCGGAGGCAGACTAAGTGCCATGGAAGGCTCTTGCAGTAACTGCAAGAAACAGGCTGAGGCGGAGGCTCTCTCCTGTGGACAGGTTCCTCTGACGCTTGATTTACTACGCCATGTCAACGACGACATTCCCGATCATCCCCTTCGAGATTTCAACGAAGTCGAGGATTACCTTAAGCTGCATCTTCGATGGATAGTCATCAAGTACGGCGGCCAAGTGGTATCTGAGGAGCTGTTCAGGAAGAGATTCACCAAGACCAAGATCTCCGTCCTGCGTGGCATCGGTAAAGTCACATCAGAATGCGATCAGTCCTGGGGCCCCAGTGTCTCAGCTGAGCACTTCGAGAACCATGTCCTTAAAAGAGAAACGGACTATTCATATGTATACAGCAACTATGTACCTCTGGCCGAAGTTACTGACAGAAAACCTGGTGGGCTGCAGCGTAGCAGTGGCTTTTCAGCGGCTTTGGTGGATGAAGGACTACCTTTCGTGGCAGATGATAGGACAGAAGAGCAAGTACCTGATGGTCTGAATAAGCTAACTGGATCGTGCTAACAAGGATGATAGTATCTGCCTTTTTGATCAAGGCCTATCTATGCCTGACGCACGAAGCTTACGCCCCTCAACAGTGGACTTGTGCACGGCCACGTCAGCTAACATGTAGGCTTTGATTAGTATGATCAAATCACTCACATACGCACATGAGTTGAAGGGAGTTAACAGGAGCCATGGGATAAATAAAAGGCTTAATCATGGTCCATCAGCGTACAGGTAAATGCTCTGCTCTGTTTCACAAGCGCGGATTCCGGTGGCCGGCTTCCGAAACCTGAACAAGCTCTAATTTAGATAAATACAAATATAAAGTGGCTTGCACTACCCCAAGGAGCTTTCCAGTGACAGCCTGATTATGAAATGAGTCTGAGACATTGAAGATTAGCTAGACGCAATGATCTACATGCCCGAGCACGCTGCTTGCGGTACTTAAAGCGGCCACACGCTTCTGACTTGATTTCCCCCAAAAATACGACCGCAGTGTTCTTGTCAGTCACTATGGAAAATTACGAGAAGAATAGGCATATCGCACCGCAAAATGGGGGCCTCCCTCTCGAGAAAGAGACCTCTCAGCCAACAACGATGGTTCAACGACCTCCGCCAATCCTTTGCCTAGGTGCACCCCGTACCGGAACAGCTTCACTCATGGAGGCACTCAAAATACTTGGTTATGAGAATGTGCATCATGGATGGGAGGCATCTGAAGACGAGCATCTCCAGTGGCAATGGCCCATCTTGGATAAAGCCTGCGACGCAACATACCCCAATATCCCAACATATAATGGCAAGTCCTTCTCCCGTGCTCAATGGGATGAGGTGTTCGGCCAATACGATGCTGTATCGGACATAGGTTCATTCTTTGCTGAGTCGTTGATCCCTGCTTATCCAGACGCAAAGGTCATACTCGTTGAGCGTGACATCGACAAGTGGTACAACAGTATTCTTCCCGTGGTAAAAGGTTCAACCAACCCCATCCAGCGAGCCTTTGCCATCAAAGTGTCCAAGCTGTCTGGATATACAAGTGCACAGCCATGCTTCAAGATGCACCAAGGCTGGACGAGATCACCATCCCCTAATGACGTGGTCGAGCACCTAAAGTCTGCGTATGTGAGGCACAACCAATTCATAAGGGAAAACGTCCCTATTGAGCAGCTACTGGATTTTCAGCTTTCGGACGGATGGGAACCGCTGTGTCGTTTCCTGGCCAAGGAAATACCAGACATGCCTTTCCCACATGCCAACGACTCTGCAGAGTACGCTGCCAGGAGCAAGCGATTGGACAAGAAGATGATCAAGGCTGCGTTGCGGAACCTTTTGTGCCCGTGTTTCCGCTGAAAGAACCGGTCGTTCTGTGTAGGAAGTAATGTCACTTTGTTGTTAACCGCGATAGTCTAGTGGGAACTCAGATACCCGTGCCTTTGAGTGGGAATCCTGTGTATATGTGGTATACACATCGTGGCAATTACACCACCTCTTTTATTTCGCCGCGCTCTCTTAAGATGTCATGTTACAAGTTTCTTTTATGGAACCCCTACAGTAGTTTCCATCTGCCAAGACACACTAGATGCTTAGACTACAGGCTTCAGTACTCAATTGCTCTCGAGACCCGTCAGTGTCAAAACCAACAGACGGAGACGCGGGCCGCAGCTCCGAAAGCGGAGTGCTACCATCACGCTACGTCAGCAGCCGAACAAACTACCTATATACTCCGGACCCGGTGTCTTTTTATTTCTCGTGGTTCTAGTCCTTTTTGTTCTCTTCAAGCTTGTTAATGATTCTTTGTTGCTTCCTAAGCCAAAATGGTTGCTAAACGAAATTATACTTGGCGCTACGCCAGTCCTGGAGTATGGCAACGTCACATCGACGAGCTTGAGGAGTTCTACGCGACAATGGTGGTTCTCTACGAAGGAAGTGGTCGGATGTTCTTTGGAATGACGGGCCATGTTTCACTTTCTATCGAAAACACCAAAGGTCTATCTCCAGAACATGCCGAGGTCGAGGTTGACAAAGCCCTGAGAAAGGCATGGCTTGCTTTAAGATATGCCCATCCCACGCTGGCATCCGAAGTTACTCAGAACACCGAAACAGACGAATGGATAAAGACTTACCGAGAGGTTCAGGGAGAAGGAGATAAAGATGCTTGGATCGAAAAGACTCTTGTCCATGTCTCCAACGGACAGACTGGCAATGAGTGGGCGAACTCAGGCCCCCCCGCGCCTAAAACACCCACCATGTTCGTTTTGGATCTTCCTTCAGGACAAAAGGACTCCCGGTCTTCTACAGTCCGTCGAGACTTGGTATTCCGGTCCCCCCACGATGTCATCGATGGCATTGGAACGCTCATGATGCTCAACAATTTCATCACCCTCGCCGCTGAGGCTTTTGAAAAGGGCGACGACTACAAACCTCCAGCCCTAGATGGAGGTGAAAACGCAAACTTGAGTCCTCCGTATCGGGTGGCCGCTGGAGTTCCGGATGATCTGACCTCGGCCCAGCGAGATAAACTCAAGCAGATGGCGGATCAAAAGACTGCTGTGGCTTCTGATCCCACTGTTGAAACCCTTGCACTTCCCTACCGACCAGGTGCTACAGTACCAGGTCGTCACCAGCGCGTGGCACTCACTCTTACTGAGGAGGAAACACAGCAGCTGTTGATTGCTTGCAAGACCGTTGGGGCCACGCCAACACACGCTTTTCACGCTGCAGCTGCCATCGTTATGCGGGATCTTCAAGAAAGGCCTTCTGAAGCCAAGCGTGTTCGCTACATCAACTACATCCTGCGTAACGAACGCTCAAGCTGCAACGAGCCTTACAACACCTACAAGCACCCAGTTGCCGTGTATCATTCTGTTTCTGGCCAGAGCCTTATAGTTGACATGGACCTACCTGCTGCCGGGACCGAGCTCGATTCACAAATCCGCAGATACGAGTTTCTCTCCATTCTCGAAACGATGAAAGACTTTTATCTTACGGTCAAGGAAGACAAGGAACACTATCTTCTTGCTCCCGTCATGTTCTCGCAAAGCACGCCAACACTTCCAGCTTTCCCCCGACCGCTACCTGTACCTCCCCCAAAGACGTACCCATCTGTATCAATCTCCAGCATGGGACGCACTGACGCTATCGTGGCTCCCGAGACTGGGGCATTCAACGCTCGAGATCCTTGGGTCACGGGTGAGGAGCTTGGAAATGGACTGGGTCTGTTCCTCGGTACGTTCCGTGGTGAGCTTTGTTTAAGCGTTGCGTACAATGATGCCTGGCATACAGAAGCCGATGTGAAGCAGTACTTGGAGCGTTGCAAGGAAGTGGTATTTTTGGGTATTGGAGTAGGCCAGCCCTGAGGACTTGACTGAGTTTCACTTGCAAGAGTGCAGAGAAGAGGATATTCCACTGCGTCTAAACATATACATTCGAAGACTGGGCCAAATCCTGACGCAACATGCTAGTTGTCATACCCGCTTCATGGGATGTGACTTCCAGACCCTTCAATTATAGACATAGAATCAAACCCAACTTGTCGCCCTCAGTTCAAAGAATGATATCACTATCTATCCATCCCTGCCTAGACTCCTATAGGTCGTAATATTAGTCACCGGTCGCATCACTATTCACGGATTGGACTTCAAATGATGTGTAATATAGTACAGCAGCTTCATTTTCAACTAATGTGCCTACTTATTATTTACAGCTGAAGGAAACCCAGACTTTCTAAAGTCCTATATCTTCATACCATCCCAACTTGCCACAAAGCGTTGATTAAAAGATTTAGAAGTGGCGAGCGGGACGGCGAGCCTTCTGGGGGCCAGCGTTGGACTTGAGCCAGTCAATGAAGGTGTCGAGAGTGAAAGTCTCGGGGAGAGCACCAGAGTTGTTGCCCTCGTTGTTGGAACCCTCCTCAGCAGGCTGGCTGGAGACAGGGGTCTCAGGGGCAGCAGGGGTAGGCTCCTCAGCCTCCTCAGTGTTGTCAGAGTCCTCAACGTGAGCCTGAGTGGGAGCGGCAACCTTGGTGACGAGGCTGGTAGGGGCGGGAGCAACG
>JAJJWO010000163.1:0-21789 GCA_021655895.1 Fusarium sp. NRRL 66739
TCTGACATTTATACTTTTAAATCAATGAAGGTTAAAAATTATAGGCTTATTGCTATTTAGGGTTATAATCTATTAAGGTTAAATAAGCAATTTAATTAATGTAAAAATAAAGAACTAACTATATAGATAAGTAAGTAATATATATATAATAGGACTTAGATCGGATTAATGTTTATCCTATATCTCAACAGGTACAGCGCGGTACAGAAGTGCAGCCTTACTCAATACGTACAATATAGAGAACATGATCCCGACTACCAAATCTGTGGACCTTCAAGTCAGTCCGGATATAAATGCTTCGCCTAATATTGATGAGTCCGGTCTGTCACTTGTCAGACCATATTGGTGCATGCACGTGCACCCTTGACAAGGACACCAGTCTCCACATGTCGTACTGAACCCTCTGAGAGAAGATGGAAGTTTGTAGCTTTGAGTCTACCAGGCAGAACAATCTCGCTTCTTCGGATGCTTGGTTCCTTCATGGCAGCCCAGTGGCTGTGCATTGCTGGCAGGGTATGGACATACGTAGACTAGTGTTAAATGTGACCAAACCAGCCGGGACTTGAATTACTTACGCGTCTAATAATGTTGTATTTATCCCGTCAGTCAGGACGTAGAAATACAGCATGGAATTCTAACTTTGAGCCTTATGAAACGTTCTATACAAAAGGCTAGAGTAAAGGCCAATAGTTTCACCCATTCTTACATTAGTTTATTGAAACTTCCCTCTAGGCTGACGTTTGTATTTGGGAAACATAAAAATACTTAACGAATTAAAGTTTAATACATAGAAACTCTAAAGTAAAGACTCTTTTACTTATTCTAACTTTATACTGAAGGGCAATATCCTTAAGACATAGTATATCTAATGTAACCTTACTTAGCCCTGTTGTTTGTCTGCCGTATGAGTTTCTCGGTAAGCCGGGGGTAGGATCCCTTTAAGAGCCGCTTTGATTTGTAAAGCTAGAGTCTGTGAGTATTAGCGATGCTGCTGTGCAAATCCACCTATGATTTAGTAGTTGTCAGTGTGCAAATGACGTTTCTATATGCCTTGAATCTCTCCTTTAGAATCTATTCTCTATGTCCCATTAAGGAGGGAGGCAATATTATGAGAACCTAACATGCTACCATTATTACCAAAGGCTACACCGTTAGCCAAGTTCTTATCCTCTCTAAGGATTTTAGTGACCACGTCGCGGATATTTCGATCAGTGAATCTGGTACATTATACCACAGCGTCTGCATTAACAGTGGTGCCATTAGAGAAATATAGCCCAGTTTTAGTAAAAGCCATAGGCTTAGCATTAGCCTTGAAGCCGGCCTTTCCTTGAGTAAGTATATTAGTGCCGCCAATATTAATGTAATGTCTGCCAGCTTTCTCTATTAGGTGTGCATTGAGAGATTGGTTGGGATTAGAGCTGTCTAGAATGGGAAACCTAGTGGCTTTAAGAGTAGAGTAGCGGTCAGGCTCTTAAGACATAAGGTTTTAAAAGAGGTTACAGAAAAGTAGAGCGTTTAGCACTGCCAGAAGCGTGAGGAACATTCGATCGGCAGTATGTACGCCGAAATTGTACGACCTTAACCCTTTCTTATGGGCAAGGTATTCTGCCGTGACTATATAGGTTGGAGAACGAACAGCCATTGTCGTTTTTAGGCCCGCTTTATGACAGTCCCTGAGGACGTCGAAGGCCGTATTGGCCGAGCCTATAATAAGAACCGACTTTCTGCGATTAGATTCTATGTATTCATCAACGGCCGAGGCGTTGGAACTCACCTTGACACCCTTTTCAGCCAATTGTTTGCCGTTCTTGTAGGCTGCTGAGTGAATGCTGACGCCCTGATACAATTGTTCGTCTGCTATGGCGGGGATGTGAGGTTTCTGCGATCCAATTTCAGTTGCTTGAATGAGATGCTTTGCCGTGGCGGTGCAAAGGCCCTTTGGAGTCTGGTATTTGATAGTCCATGTACTCGTTGATTTGTTGTAAACAGATGATTGAATGTTGGCCGAGGTGATGGCATTTAAATTGAAAGCCGAAACATAGCGACGTAAATGATCTGTAAGCTCCTCTCTGCCGAGTAGGTGACTTCCGTGGAGCTGCTCGTCATATTCTTACAAGGAAGGGTAAGCTTCTTTCTTCGTGTATATCTATGAGGATGTGTTGAATTCGGGCTTAACCTACTCATATAAGGCATCTCGCATAGCGAAGTTGGAACATAGAATCTCATGCAGTCGTAGCGCAGAGCCCAGTTATCGCCAACATTACTATTTCGCTCCGCCATAACACTATCCACACCGAGGGCTTTGAGACGCACAGCAAGAGCAGCGGCACTGCAGAGATATGATATCTGTCAGTAGAGACAACACAGAACGGGAATGCTATTTACCTGTTGCCACCGCCGACAATAAAAACATTAGTCTTGATCTCTTTGGCATCTTCCAAGTTGCGACGAGGAGATTGAAGAAGCGACTCATCTTTGGGGTAGATGTCAAGATCGTCGAGCTTAGTACTTAGAATCCAAATCTTTCACTCTAGACTGTGGGCAGTAGACTTGACTGGAAGAAGGAGAAGCCTCCTACTATACGTAGCTGCGGGTGAAGCTGTCCTGAAAGAGAGAGAGGTATTAATGAATTGCTAAGAAAAAGGGGCTGTCGGTTATGTTTATTTGTTCAAAGTGGCAACTATATTGGCAAACCCTATGAGGATAGGCGAAGTGGTGATGAAAATAGCATTCTCTAGCTTTTACTCCTGAGTAGAGGCTCTGGCTTCCTTTGTTGCAACCAGATTTGTAGCGATCGTACTGCTGGTGTAGAAAGTGCGTAAGTGGTAGGTTAAGGCCAAAGTATCCTTTCAATAAGCTTGTCTAGGGAAGAAGCATTTTTGGAGAGCTTTGGTATTATTTGCAGCAAGAGCGGCATTGAACTCGCTTAAGACTTTTGAAGCCTGCTGAAGTTTATCCTCTGCCTGGAAGGAAATCAGATTTACGGTTTTTTGCCTAAGTACTGGGAGAGGCTGCTCTTTGAACTGTTTGTATAGATCTGCAGTTAGAGGATACACCTCGGTTGGGATAGCCATGTTGAGGACTTCTAAGATGTATGTAGCAACAGAAAAAGTTGTCAAGTATCGGGATGAAATGCCTAAGAAGAATCGTGATCTGTCTTATATTTGTTGAACTGCCCTATAGTAAAGGTGGCCTTAGCCTTAGACTACCCAGACATACAACCTTTAAAGCCGGCAATTCCGAAGGATCTATGTATTATATTGCCCATTTATAATCCAAGAGTTTTAAAATCCATGGGTAAACTTGGCATATAATTGTAGTCTTTGGTCTAAGAATCCTAGAACTAGTAACTAAGATTTTATCCCAACTAAAGTTGCGAAACATAGATGCCGTTAGTATATGTGCTTTTGCAGTAATCCTACATTTGTCTCAGCGGCGTCGCTAGGTAAGACGGTGGGTTCCAGCCAGACTGACGCTTAGCCAGGCGGTTCTAAAGATGATTGTCATGACGTGTCTGGGTATGAATATAAACTTGATATAATGCACCATATGAGCTTCTTTCGATTTACATAAGTACTACCTATCCGGTCATTAAATAACAACTCTCTTAGTAATATCCTCTCCTAAAAGCCCTGAGTATATACTAGATAGTGTATAGAGTACTGCTAATACACCTGAATCAACGTTAGGTAGATATATACATCTTCCCCATCGCCATCGTGCACTAAGCAAAGTAATCCTATCACACGTTTGCCACAATACACCGCTGTCGAATTTAGTCAGTAATGACCATGTCCCATCGGCCGTCGGGAATATCTCCTGGCAGGTACTTGTTCACACAGACTTTTCCATTACCAATGCCCAGCTTCTCACGGGAGCAATCACCGCTGAGATCGGCCTCGGCGCCTAGGATGACCGGATTAGATTTGAGGGTTATCATGGATATGCGATCAACTTACAGACATAGAGAGGAGTGAAGGTAGGATAGCCAGTGTGTCCAGGCTCAGCTGCCATCTGCTTCGAGTTAGACCGCTCCTCAGACTCGCCCTTGCTGATTTCCCAGCCATTGGAGATGGTATTGACAAAGACAATGTACTCGGAGAAACCAATGTCGGTACTGTCCTCGCCGGACTCGGTATTGACGATCTCGGTGCCCGCTGTGTAGGTCCACGTCTGTCCGCATGTGGTCTGTCCAATCTGACAAGGGTCTTCGGGGCCGACCTGGATCTGTCGGCCAAAGGTAGTGTACGGTTCGCTCTTGAGGTTGATGATGCATTTGTCATTGCCCTCCTGTCTCTTTGAGAGGATGGGAGAGCGCTTGATCTTGGTGACATCCTTGACGGGGGCACGGGGAACCACGTCACGCTTGGATGGCCAATCAGCGATATCGTCATTGCAGAGGTTACCGCAGCAGTATCTACACAGTTGATTGAGTCATGAATGGACTGAAAAGGGAGGCTTCAGACTCACGCGTAGCCAAAATTTTGAGTCAGCTCCAAGTCACCGCAAGGCGTCGTGTTCTTCTGAACCTTTCGGTAGAGTCCGTTGCGGCAAGGCCAGATCTCGCCCTCTTCCTGAGATCCAGGAAGATTGTAGAAGAGAAGACTGCAACCCTTATCAAGTTTGGGGGTGTCTACCCAGACAGGGTATTTGCCATTTTCGGTCGTGGGCCAGCCAGTAGGAACGATGCTGGCTGTCATACAACCAGAATACTCCTGGCCCTTGTCATCCTTCTGGGGAGAGAAGCCAAGCTGCATGGACTGAACGTCCAAGTCATTGGGGTCAGGGTCACAGCTCTCTGAGCTGTAGAGGTTAACGTCCGTGAAGACCTGAGCTTGCACACGGGCAGCCGAAAGGGCGAGAGCAATGAAGGAAGATTTGGTAATCATTTTGGTGTCAGGAGATTGATTCAATAATGGAACAAAGGTGAAAGTTGATGAAGATGTTTAGAAATGCTAGATTGTGCGGGTGTGTTGCTGGAGTTGATGATGAACCAAGAATGAGACTTTCAGGTCGGGAATTACAGCACTTATAGTCACTGGAGAAACCTGCAGTAAGTATAAGATTATTCCTGTCGTCCTAGATGACGTCCCAGGACTTGTGCGCGAGGTAATGATCTCCTCAAAGGATCAGAAGCATAATCAGCATCTCCTGTTCTCAATCATGTCTTTGCCACTCGGTGGACGAGAAACAAGTTGACGATCTCCCAGAACTACCAAGATTGTTCGCAACTGAGCCCATAATATGGATTGTTGTTACACTCGATGGGTCAAGGATCCTAGTGGGTCGAGACCGAAGCTTCTTATGAATCCTGAAGGATGAAGGCTTTGGCCAGGGGGACGAGAAAACGAGGCTGAAGTCAGAATAAACAAGTTATCAAGGTTAAATAGGCGAGGCTTTAATTTTTCATTCCGTCATCATAGAGTGACCTATCCTTGTATTCGCTCACTCAAAGGATCTGATCAACGAAATGTCTCGATCCTTCAGCTTCCTTTTTGGGCCAACTCGTCGTAGGAGAACCAATCGGAGCCCTGACATCTAGCTATTCCGCTCACCCCATTACTCAGCCCCCAAGCTGAAGCGCCCTTGATGTTCAGGTTCCCGTGCATCCTTCGATGGCAGTGCTGAATCCATCTATGCCAAACTTGTCATAGATCGCCTTAGCTGAGCATAATATTTGTTTCAATAAGTGAGGGTCTGGATCCTTTATGCAGATCATCTCAAGGCGCAAGCACCTTCTCATGTTGATCATCGGTACGGACTTTATCATTACTTGCCGATCAGGCTTTGAAATGACAAGAAAGGATCTTGATGCAGTTGCGTCATCAATGGATGAGAATATGATCCTTTCTTGTAGACCGAACTGAGCCCACAGAAACCTGCTTACCATCGGTATGATGTGAACGCCAAAGGTGCAAAAGACTTGATAAGCCCAAGAGCCCAAATGAGTATATATATCACGTCTCACTTTCCATCAGTCCCTTCACTAGACACACCATCACAATCCAAATCATCAAACATCAACTTTTACAACAATCAACCTTGACACAAACCACAAACGAAAAATCAAATCACACCTTTGGATCCTACCAAGACCCTATTTCAACCAAACCACAATGCACGCTCTCAGCACTCTTTCTGCCATCACCATGACCCTCCTGGGCGCTCAAACCGCCAACGCCTGGCTTCTTGAGTTCTGGGGCACCCAGAACAGCTGCTCCAAGCCCGATGGCAGTGCTGCGGACAGCTCTGCCGGTGGACTTGCAAACGAGGGCAACGATTGCATGATGGCCTACTACGACCTCGAGGCCATGCTCGTCAAAGACTGGGACGATGGTTGCACTGTCAAGTTGTACAACGGCAAGAACCTCGAGTGCAGGGGAGATGTTATTGTCGAGTATACCAAGGATCAGGCCAAGCAGGACAGCAGGCTGTCTGACGACGGCACTTATATGTGCCTTACAAACTTGGCGGGAGAGCCTGGACCTTACTACGCATCTTACACTTGCGAGTAAAGCATCACGAGTATGACTACCAGGGGATTGGGCACTGTTATCTTTGTAGGAAATTCGAGAACTTCAATCATTTGAGAAACTATGAACGTATTGTGTTTTGTGGTGCTACGAAGCCGTTCTCATGTGAAGTGACTAGACATTTGCTGTATTTACTTGGCTTGGGTCTAGAGCCGACAGATAGCCTATGCGCTTGACTTGGCTCCAGCGAAGATTCCAATACCGAATGGCCGAACCCATGCACTACCCTCTCCTTCTTTGACGGTGACCTCTAACCGCTCGATGCCAGCTTTACCAGCCGTATAAGTAGCCACCGACCCATCGACCTTGATGCTACCCAGCTTGGCACCGGTTACTGTAAAGACTGGCTTGTCAAAGCCTGCCGCTAACGCATCGAGATCAATCTCGACAGACTTGGAGGGCTCAACGAAGGCGTGTGGATCGGCCAAGAAGTTCAGGTAACCCTCAATGACAGTGTAGCCTTCACCACCGGTTGAACCATCCCACCAGTCTGCGATACCATCATTATCAGCATCCCAACTTTTCTCGCGGTGAACAGTCGGGAAGTCCTCAAGACCTCCGACATCCTTGGGGTTGTCGATGAGCCCCTTTTTACCGCTCACAGACCCGGTGTAGTGGTAAGAGCCGGTACGAGTCTCGTTGATGATGCGTTTATCGTGGTCGTCAAGGACTGGCTGGCTGGCACCCGAGTCGGATAGGACACGTTTGTACGCCTCGGTCGATTCCTGGGTCTCGACGTAAGACTGGAAAAATCTGTGTTCACTTGTCAGATCGTCCAAGTCTATCGAGCTGTGGGCAATGGGCACTTACTCATCATCATAGAACCTCTTGTACGTAGGCGCAGGACTGATGGAGATGTCGGCCCAGCAGGCAATGTTATTTTTGACAGCGGTTCCGTCGTTAGCAGAGTATTGCTTTGAGTCTTGGTCAAAGTGGCCTGGCATTGAGTTTCCGGAACAGTGGTAAGTCTGTGTTCCGGGGAGTCCGTCCTCATACTGGAGAAAGAGACTTTAGTAGACGCCTCGGAAAGATTGATACAACTAAGCACTCACCTGTGCCCTTAGGTCGTAGGTAAGCTGGCTTGCGGGACCAGGCTTGTAGTAGTTACCGACAAAATTGACCTGGTGAGCACCGCCGTCTGTGACGCGGGAACCTATCGAGTGGCGTTAGCAATACAAGTATATAGAATTCTTCTCTCGAGTCTCTCTCACCAAAGTTATAGACGACATTGTTTCGAATATCGAGTCTGCCAGCAAAGTTACCCCGGTTGTCAACACCACCACCCATGGACCACGAACGACCTTCGGCGTGGGCAATGAGGTTGTGATGAAAAGACCCAACATCACCACCGACTGTTGCAGCATATCCATGAGCGGTACCCTTGGGATAGTTCTTGTGGCCTGCAACGTTGAGTGGTTCTGAAATCATGTTGCGCTGGAACGAGATGTTGTATGCGGATCGAGATGAGAACGACTCATCGATAGTCCATCCCTAGACGAAGCTGTCAGTGGATAGACGATGAAGACACACAATCGTAGTATTACCATAGAGCAGTGATCGAAAATAGCATAGTTGGACCCCTGCATGCCCATTCCATCGATGGTGGTATCAGAAACCGTTCCAGGCCTAACCCGCATGTGTCTGAAGACGATATCCGAGGCACCAGTCAAACCAAGTGGATAGCCTTGAATGACGATGCCCTTGCCAGGAGCAGTCTGACCAGCAAGTGTCACATACTGATCGTTGACTGAGATGCGGGACTTTGTAGTTATAACTCCACCGACATCGAAGATGACGATACGTGGCCCAGTTGCAACGGTCAGTGCGTGCCTCAGTGTGCCAGGCTCTTGGCTGTCTTCCAGAGTGGTTACCTTGACGACTTTGCCGCCTCGACCTCCACGTGCGAAACGGCTACTCTGCGTTAGCATTCAGTCAGTCATATAGGCGATGATGGTTGCTTACCCCCATCCCTCGGCACCAGGGAATGCTAGTTGTGCAACTCGGAACGTCCAAACATGGCCGACGTGGATTTTGTTGCTCGTCACCACATCAACCCTCCAGTAGTAGGTATCGATAGTGTTCAGGTCTAGGTACTAGTTAGCATATGACGAAACCATGTCGGAAACCCTGACAGACCAGAAAGCTCAACCGAAGTCTTTGTCAAGTCCTTGCCAATACTCTTGAGCTTATCGGAAGAGGTGCCCAGATAGACGTTGTACTTGACGTCGGACGTTCCAGAAGGAGCACGCCACGATGCCTGGAGAGAGCCGTTCTTGGGCTCAACGTGTAAATCGTGGTTCGCCGGGTAAGGGAACGCAATCTGACACTCGGGACTAGGACCGTCAAGTTCGAAGCCGTTGAGATAGACATGGCCATCACCACCAGTAGGCGTAAAGACCACCTCGACATCGGTTTTTGCGGCGACGGAAAACTCGACATAAGAGGCACCCGCCTCCCATATGTTGTCGACTTGGCGGGTTTGCTGCACACCCTGTATGATAATTAGCCAGGCACGCGGTTATAATGTCTAAGTCTTACCGATGTGAGTTTTTTTCCATCCACTGAGACAGAGACGGTGCCCAACTTGGAGCTACCTCCTGCCCAAGCATTATGCCACGCCAGGATGGAGTGGCTGCCGCTGGAAAGACCATTGATAGTCAAGGTGATTGGTCCAACACTATCCTTCTCTGTCGAGATGCCCGTACCGACAAGTCTCTCTCCCATAGTAGCAAGGAACTTGGCATAGATGATCTTGTTCCAGTCACCACCAAGTTTAACACCCTTTGGAGCCGAGAGCGTGAAGTCGACATCGCCAATGCTGTTGTTGACCGAGTTTCCCTCCTGGATGACCCAGAGGTTATCATTGTCAGGGTTACTTCCTTGTCTGATTTGAAACGGGTGAAGGCTGATGCGCGTTGGATTCGAAGCAGGAGAGCTGTTACCGGGAACGACAGCAGCAAACGTGCAAGCTGCTAGAGCTGCAACTGTTGCAAAAACAGACCTCATGCTGTTAAGTGTACCCACCCAGCAGGTACTTTATTTATAGAGACTATGGAAAGATAGGGGAAAAAAAAAAGAGTGACGAGAAACGAGTGATGACCAAGTGCTGTCTTGGAGAGCCAAGGCCGGCTTCTTTTCTATTCTTCTGCATGACAAGGATTATACAAAATAACCGGTGCGTTATCATACTTTCAGAAGCGATCTTTGCTTGTTTTACTTGAAACGGAGCTCAACCCCTCTGGTAAATATCTTGTTGAATTTCCCCACCAACCATGTCCTTTGTTTCGCCAAGACCCTGACCCCGTTACTACTCTACTCATCCACCGGCATGCTCCTGATCTTACCAACATTTGATGAAGCTACGTGTCACTTGCCGTACAGGGACTTGTTTATCCTTGATACAGATCAGCAACTTGCTGCTTTTGAGGAGGCCAAAAGGATCTGCATAACACCGGCATAAAAGTGCGTCTTTAGCCGTGTATTTTAGTCTTGCATTTCATTGTTTCCTTTTCCTTTACGTGTCGAGTCATTCAGCTCGTAAGTCGGCATGGCCGGAATAGAAATTAAAATGTAGAGGTCAAAGCAAAATTATCGATACCTGGCGAACTATAATATACGGTATCTCAACTTCAAAATGAGCTTGAGATTGACTCAGATTGCATTGAACTTTAACACCAATCCGACCAATCAACGCAGGCTACGTGAAATGGTGATTTTGTTCTCGTGTTGCAAGTCCGTGATTTCTCAACTGCCGATGTAATGCTCCTACACTCGGACATCCCATAGCCTGGGGAGCCCAAAGCCCTCAGTCTAGGCTTATTAGTCTGTGTTAACTAATCTAACTAACGTGGCGACGCAGTTTCTTACTTTGACAAAGAACACAATTTATCCACAATTTAAGCATTATATCCCAATACTCGCACAATTGCCAATGAGCCTGTGTTAACAGATCGTGTAATAGGTAGCTGGTGTACAAACACATTTTTACAAAGATTGACTAGATTTGATATATACTGGAGGTTGAGCTACATATTGCCTCAACGTAACGTACATTTATATCATAGCTCACTATCAAGTAATCATCGAATGATAACTACCCTAGATTATTTGCATGAGGTGCCTAACCTAAGACTAATAATAAGCTCGCATTGGTTCTTGCAACTGGCATAAGCATCCCTTAAGATCATGTCTAGGGTTACGCGAGCCAGAATGCGTATTTCAGCCAGCTGGTACATACTTATATATTATATAAATATACCAAGACTGCAATTTCTGGAGAATCCCTCTTTAATTCAGTGATGGCCTCATGACTTTTATACATGTGGGACCATGTGGGCCGATTTCCAGCCTGTTCTTACAGTTAATCTCGACTACTTTCTACTTTCTAGCTTTATTCTGTACATATCTAATTAAGAATACCACCTACACTCAGTAACACAATAATCATTAGGCTGTGACTTGAGAACAGTCCTCCAACCGCAATGGTATACGAGCTAAGACATGAAGGAGGATGGGTTACGCCATAGAAACTTGACTACTATCGATAGAAACTGTGAATAGTTTGTCAGAAAGTCGAGACAGCCGCAGCAAGGTTTATTGCATCTTAGTAGTGTAGGAAGCTGAGATTGCAAACTCAATATTCGGTCACCTCGGCCCGCAAAGCCCAGTCACCGCTCACCATCTTTGCGGGGTTGGCTCGTAATCTGTACCTTGATGTCATGTGGAACAGGCCCTTCATAGCCAATGGCTTATTAAAGACGCCTCTCGCTGGGGAGCTGCAAGTTGCAACTTGAAGTAGCATAAGCCTGTCCTACTCCGCATCTCGGTTACTTCAACCCCAACACCACAAGTCATAATGAACGGATCAGCTGCGAATGAGGTAGCAAAGCCTCAGATGCTGATTGACGGCAAGGTATGATGGTCATTGCATTCACAGCCAATCTATAAGCAAGGTCGAATCACTAACGTAGTCTGGTAGTTGGTTGGAGCATCTGATGGAAACACCTTTCCCCTCTTTGACCCAGCAACTGGTGCCCAAGTGGCAAATGGTGAGAACACGGCCGAGCACTCTTGCAAATAGCAATCCCTAATACACCACGCATCTAGTCCCCGAAGCTACCAAGGAAGACACCAACCAAGCAGTCGCAGCTGCTCAACGCGCCTTTCCCGAGTGGTCGGCATTGGACCCAGCCGTACGTGGCAGCTACTTGAAGAAATTGGCCGTCCTTATCAGAGAGCACCATGACGAACTTGCTGTGCTCGAAGCCAAGTCCATGGGACGCCCCTTGTCCGAGTTCTTCGAGAGTCACGCCGGAGCTGCGAGTCTCGACTACTATGCCGAGGCCTGGCCGCAGATTCAAGGCCAGGCGAGTTTAAACACGCCTGGCTATGTCACCATGACTTTCCGTCAGCCGTTTGGAGTTGTAGCAGCTATCATTCCATGGAATGCATCTCTCTTGTTCTTTATCAGCAAGTCGGCTCCCGCTTTGATCACCGGAAACACCGTTGTCCTCAAGTCAAGCGAGAAAGCGCCACTAGGTGCAGCCAAGTATGCCGAGCTGATTCAAAAGGCGGGGTTTCCACCTGGTGTAATCAACGTCATCTCGGGCCATGGAAATCCATCTGGGGCTGCCCTCGCATCACACATGGATGTCCAGGTGATAACCTTTACAGGCTCTGGCCGCACTGGACGCGCTATTCAAGAGGCTGCCACCAAGTCGAACCTAAAGAAGGTCATTCTGGAGCTTGGAGGAAAGTCACCCGCCATTATATTTGACGACGCCGACCTGGACCAGGCTGCCAAGGAGACTATGCGTAGCATTCAGTGGAATAGCGGACAAGTCTGTATGGCCAACTCGCGTGTTTATGTCCAAGACACGATTGCCGAAAAGTTTATCGAAGCTTCCAAGAAAGCTCTTACTGCTGCCAAATCCGGTGACCCTACTCAGAACGGAGTCAACCATGGTCCGCAGGCCGACAAGGTCCAATACGAGCATGTAATGTCGTACATCGAGGAGGGTAAACGATCGGGAAAGCTTGCACTAGGCGGTAAAGGAAATCTCGACAGCACTGGCGGTTACTTTATCGAGCCTACTATCTTTTTGGATACAGCTGAAGATGCCAAGATTATGAAGGAAGAGATCTTCGGCCCAGTTGTCAACATCAACATCATCAAAACGGAACAAGAGGCTATTACAAAGGCCAACGATACGGAATTTGGTTTGTATGCGGCAGTATACACCAAGAATGTTGACAGAGCCATGAGAGTGGCCAAAGAGCTTAACGCAGGCTATGTGAGCGTTAATTGCACCAGCCCCTTGGTGGCTAGAGATTTGCCTTTTGGGGGGTACAAGACTTCGGGTCAGGGTCGAGAAGGCTGGTTGCACAGCATGAATAACTTCCTCGAGGTTAAGAGTGTTATGATGAAGGTGGAGGCGAGGTCTTGAATGCAAGCCATGGAGTATCGTTCGTACATGGCGAAGTATCTGTATGTCCTGTTAGCATAGCTCTCGAGCAGTCTTGTGTGTACTTGTATTCTCAATGCCAGAAATCAGGTTCTTTATTGGACTGCTATCAATAGCGCAATTTATGAGTAGACCCCGTCCCGCTACTTAAACTACCACTAATCCTTGCTTGAGCTGGTGCTGCAGGGGAATGATCGACTGTCGTTTGAACAGTCTTTAGAATCCCAGCGGTAGATTCTGACTGGAAGCCCATCTCAAGAGATTCATCGTGCTCTCTACCCTCAATTTGAATCGTATTGTTTCCCTGTAGGCCCCCGTGCGCCCCCGGAAGAGTAGGAGGTAGATTAGACTTTCGATTTGTCTCTCTTGTCCTCCCATTACTCGTAGCTCCAGCAGAGCGGCGATAGTATGATTCGTCAGCGCCGCGAGCGCCCGCAGAGCGAACAATTTTCGTAATGAGCTCAGCCATCTTCATCTCTATCTGAAGCTTCAAGAGATAGCAAACTGGGTGAAACGATAGGTAGCTTGGTATGGTTAGCATCGTTCACAGCAGGAAACCCTTGATCCTTACACTAAGCTACTCGGCATGGACATCAAACCGATCGAGGCTACCTGAAAGAAATGTCAGTAGGTGAGTCGGGAATAACCACTTGGGCCTTGCTTACGTCTAAAGATAATGATAAGAAAATGAGAAACAAATTCATGTGATACAGAGGTATGTACTTTGTTAGGCCGTTTTCGATGAGACGTGATCGAACAAGGTATATAAAGTAGCCATTTAATGCGCCATCGACGAGAGCAAATATCACCTTTTCGCATCTATCCCATATTTCATTGAGACGGATCCAACTATCGTTAATCTGGAGGCGTGCAGGCATCCAGATGATAAACACGCTGATGTTGACTGCTAGAATGATGCCAAAGACGATCCATTTGAGGCGTGTAGCACGTGCGGGCGAGACCATCAAGAGGGCAAGGCGGTTGAGTATAATCTGTAGCAGAAATTGTACTTGTACGGCCCAGAAGAAGGCTATTCTTTGTGAGAAGCTGTCACGGGGTAGTAATGGCGTCGAGAGTAGAACGTGGTGGCTTCGAATCCCCAGTCAACAGAGTTTGTTCACGATTGTTGATCTATAATAAGCAAGCCTCCATTCCCAAGACAGGCGAGGTAGCCTATCAGGTCTCAAGCCTCGTCAGCTTATAGCTAGGTTTTGTTATTCAGATGTGTTTCTATTGGTAGACATGACTACCGACGGGCAACCATATCGTGCCAAGCCGTAACCAGCCGCACGGGAACCCATAGAAGTGTGGAAGCTTATACCTTTGGCATTGCTGCTTGAGAAAGCGCCGTGTGCGTAATGCAGGAACACCACGTCAGAGCCAATCGGTTTTCTGTAGAAACGGCGGTGCCTGGGAGTAGGGCATCGTCATGGACATGTCTTTGGCAACAAAAATACGTAGAGAGCTATAATTGGAGTGTCTTTATCACTGACTAGCTATATATAATATAGTAATAAATATTATAAAACTAAAAGTATGTATTATTCTTAGCTATTAGTCTATATTTAAAGCCTAAATACTTATATCCTAGTAATCTAACTATTACTCCGGGTTTAAACAGTTTAAATACTTGTTAGCGAAGTATTTATAAACCCGACCTCATTCATCGTCAAATACTGCAATAGCGCCGATAACAGTCAAGGTCTTGCCCTTTACTGTGACACATGCCTGGACATATGAGTTGGCCTGGAGGGTCATTTGTATGGAGGATCCTGTAGGATCGTGGATAGTCGGTTCAACAAGCTGCTTGCCGTTGAGCTTGAAGTAGATGTTCTCTACATCCTCTGGATCAACCACGGTGGTACCCTTCGAGTCCAGAACGTTAAGTATGTATGTTGCCTGGATACCGTTGCCATAGGAGTTATGCCATTGTGGACCGCAAGTAACCTGGTCTTGGTTTGGGTTCTTGGCTGGGCGGGCTACCCAGTTTTGAACGTCGCTTTTTCGAACACATGTGGCAGCATCATATATCACTCCTTGGTAGCTGTTGCCATGGAATTGCATACACTCGTGCTCTTTACCACAGTTTCCCGGGATTGGTTCCTGGAAAGAGCCGGCTTCGGCGCCGTCGTTGACACATTGAGCCACAAAAGAACCGACGTCTTTACTGGCACGGTTGCAGCTAGCTGAAATAAGATCCCATACACCACCTGAAACGCTGTAAGGATCGTTCCGAGAAGCGCAAGCTGCCTTTGAATACGAGACAAGCTTCGCCTCAAAGGCGGCAGGGTCCTGAGAGGGAGTAGCTGCTCCCAAGACCACGGGGATAAGAGTGACGGCAATGACGGCCGATCGAGAGAGTTGGAAGTGCATGCTGAAGCTAAGATATCCTTTAACGGAAAAGAATTGTTTATAAAGAGACCTAGAGAAAAGCTCTTGTGTATTAATATTAATAAACCAGTTGTCGGTAGCTAGACATGAAAAGAAAACAGGATAAGTAGGAGATTAAGCACTTATATATACTAGGTAGTTTAATATACTTTAAGTCTTAAAATTATAAAAAGTCCATTTTAACTTTATTAGTAAGTTTTAAAAATTTTACTAAAGTTTATTATTATTAGTATTATAGATTGCAATACCTCGTATTAACATAGTTACTTCCAGAAGCCTCAGGCTAGTAAGGCTTAAGTCAGGGTATATGGTAGGACAGGAAACTGACCTCGAAAGATTTTAACTTTCCGGGCTATCCAGTAATAACTCTAAGCTATTTAGCGACATAACTGTAAGGATTCTAACTTTCCAGGCTATCCAGTGACATAACTCCAAGGATCTTGACTTTCCGGGCTATCCGGATATAAAGCTTTAAAAATTTAAACTTTCCAGGCTATTTAGACATTGCGGCACATTGGTATTGTTCCAGGAAGCTTACCGAAGCAGACATGGACAGGATCGAACAAGAGCGAGGCCAAGCTCACAACCATGTGATGAAAGGAGTCGACAAGAATAATACCCTCGAGGGTGATATCGAGGACGATGGTGGTGCTGCACCAAAGATTCAACGACCCAGACGACCCAAGAGAAGATGTAGCAATCCAGAACACGGTCAACCTTCACACGACAGAGGGATTGAGCAATAAGCTACGGATTGGACTAGAAGACCAAGACAACGTATACAACAACGGGTCAGGTGTTTTTATTTTCCACAGGAGATCTTGCGAAGAACTTTGTGTACTTCTCAAGATGGCGATATGGTCGAGAACACAAGTGCATCATCGTCTAACCACGTCGTGGACATGATGACTGGAATTCTGGCATCAACAGATCTCAACAGCCGTCCTTGGCCAGCCGCCACTTAGGACCAGGGCCTTCTTGGTACAGACATGTTTGCCAAAGTTGGGTCACATCTTGTGCCACAGGTGTCTGCATAACTGGATCAAGCAAGCTGTCCAATGCCTCTACCATAACGATATAACAAGCCTGGCCTGTCCCAAATCACCAGTCCATCCAGCCTTGACATCATATCGAACACACCCGAATTGGGCAACTCCACCAAGCCGAGGGATGTCGCTATCTTCACCTAATGCATGGAAGAATACAGGTTATTAAGGGTCACCAATGTCGATAAGGGGCAGGTAACTTTTAAAGGTTGTAGGCGGTACCAAACACCTCGGCATAGTTGGGCGTCCCAATTCTGGTCGGGTCGGCAACATCCTGGCTCTCTTCTGTAGTCACGCACCCACTGACCCAAGAGATGGTGTATGCGTACTGCTCTTCCGTTTCGGGGTCCGTAATCAGCTCATAGATCTCGTCAGAGTCGGCGTCCAGCACGGCCACCACCCGAACCAACAGATCCCCAGCCGAGACGGCAGCTTTGGCGTGGCGATAAACCACTGCATCGAGAACCCGGCTATCACACGCTTCCTCCTCCATCATGGAGCAGACCCGGACGTCGCCCCCTTCATGGATGGCAGGACGCAGAACTGGGGCGAGAAGGCCTCGCCCCGGATGGATCGTACGTCTGGGCTGGCACAGCGCTGAGCAGAGCTGTCAAAAGAAAAGACTGGGATATTGTCGAGTCCTTGGTCCAAAGTGGTGCAGATCCTAGCATCAAGTGTCCTGCCTCGAGACGCGATACTTTCGATAGTGCGATGCCATCCAAGAACCATTCCTGGCAGCGGACGGAGGAGGTCAATGAGTATTTGAAACATCTAAGCACTTCTCCTATCTTGGAGGGCGGTCCAGATGCTCCAGACGAAGCCAACCAGAATCCCTTGGTACAACTTATACGGAGGGTAAAGAAGGGAGCTGCTACTATGACTACTGAGAACAGCTAGATACCGCTTGTTTGATATGGTATCATCTGTTTGTAGCTGACTTTATTCAATGCTTTTGTTGGAAACCTTGACAGAAGTTCCAGAGTGTTCCAACTACGGTCTTGTGCGGTATACCAGCCAATCGTTTCCGATGGCAACTAAGCACGGGCAACGAATGACTCTGAGCCAATAAGGTAAGTATTACACCAGCACTATTGTCGGGAGGACGGGGGTCCTGTGGCCAAATCACTGTGGTAGGGTGAAACTCAAGAGAGAGATAGACGCTTTGGATAGACGCTTTGTCCTCTCAAAGTCAGATCTAGTGACATCAGCACCAGTGTCAATATAACTGAAATATAAACAGCAAACAAATGAGGTCTTGAGGAGTTTTGTTTCGTTCCAGTCTTGAAGGCGGTAGAAATCGCATTTCATAAAAAGGAGTAATCTAGAGTAGTCACCCTGCTCAGACAAGGCCATGAACCAAGGTATATGCTGGAGAGACGTTGGGATCTAAGAGTTGCGCCTCTGGCTTAGGTAATGAACGGGTGTCTCAACGACGATGCCTCTTATTGGCACCGGGTGAGCAGCTGACATGTTGCCAAGTCAGCCTCACCTGAACCACCACAAAACATCGCAACTCAACATCACAGGCATTGCATGGTATACAATGGCAGATTCAAAAGCCTGGGTCTTCTCACAGCGAGGTCTCCCCTGGGACGTCCTCAATCTCACAAGCCAACCTATCCCGACTTTGCCGCCGCCTCTCCCTCTACCCAAAGACGCACCAAGCCCAGAAGAATGGGTTGTTGTCAAGGTGGCCTTTGCGGGCCTCAATCCAGGTGCCATCTTCCAAATGACGCTCGTGCCTCCTTTCATCCGACAACCGTCCTGCGTGCCTGAGATGGATCTATCAGGCATCGTCGTCGACGTCTGGCACCCAGACCAAGAATCAGGACCAGCGCGATCCAAGAGGTTCAGCAAGGGAGACAAGATCATTGCCATGCTGCCAGCCAGTCATACTCTTCCTACGGGCACCGGTGCTTTGGCGCAATACGTTCGGTTCCCAGCCAGATATGCGGTGCACAAGCCCGAGGGCGTGAGCTTTGGTGATGGAGCTGGTTGTCTATTACCGGGCTTGACGGCAAGACAGATGGTAAACGAGTCGGGTGCAAAGATAGGTGACCGTGTATTGGTTAATGCGGCAAGCGGTGGGATCGGCACTTTGGTAGTGCAAATGCTCCGCAAGGTCGTCGGAGGAAATGGTTACATTGTTGGCATCAGCAGTGGGAGGAACGCTGATTTGGTCATAAGCTTGGGGGCTGATGAGGTAGGTCAAGATATATATGCATGGGAGCGTTATCTGATCTTCTACAGGTCATCGACTACACGCAGCATGATGCCCTTCCCAACCACCTGGCTGAACGCTTTTCATCACAGCCGTTCAACGCCATAATCGACACTCTCGGCAACCAAGCTCTGTATATGGCATCGCCAGCCTACCTAGTTCCGGAGGGCAACTACTCTTCTGTCGGCATCAAACCGCCTACATTCTTGGTCCCAGATTTCCTCCGCGCCGTGGTGCAGATGAAACTCAATGAGTGGTGGCCAGTATCACGATGGCTCGGCGGCGTAGGACGCAAGTGGATGGGCACGTCCATGATGAGTCCTACACTCGAGGATCGTCAGGCTGTGGCCGACATGCTGGGGCATGGAGATGTTTTGTTGGTCAGGGATAGTGTGTGGCCGTTTACTGAGGCGAAGGAGGCGTATAGGAAACTAGCTGGGCTTCATGCCAGGGGAAAGATTCTTGTCAAGGTTGATGAACAAGTTGGTGATGACGAGAGCTAAGGTGGTCGACGGACGATACTATATGCGGTTATCTTTACAATCTTTTAGGACGCTAACAGGCAACGGTTCTGATGATGAAACAGCCACTGGTACCGGTCAACCTCCAGGCTTAGCCAAGAGTTGGACCCTTTACTAACAGAAACTTGACTCAGTGCACAGCATTCCTCTAGGGTTGGAATTCAGGTCTTGACAATCGGTCATACCACTTCCAAGATTGACTTTTCCACCGCCGCAAGTGCCATTCCATTCCTCACAAAACGCTAAACAAAACCCTTGATCCCCTGCCCTGTCCCTGGCACTCAAGAGCTCGCAGCTCGCTTCTGCGCTAGCTCTCCAAGCTTCTCAGCAGCAGCTCCCAAGCTCCTGGCATCAGCACCCTTGATCTCAGCCTGGCCATTAACGGCCACCTTTTTACCCTCCTTGAAGAAGAGAAACGTGGGCATGGCGGTGATGCCGTACTGCTGCGCGACGTCCTGCACGTGGTCGACGTTGACCTTTGCAAAGGCGAGGACGTTGTCGACGCTGTGCTTGGTGGCCAGGCTCTCGTAGACGGGGGCGATGGCCTTGCAGGGCGGACACCAGTCGGCGAAGAAGTCGACGGCGACGTATGTTGTCGACGAGAGCAGCTTCTGGAGCTCGTCGGACGAGTTGATGTGGTGCACCATTTTGAGTTTTGGGGGTGATGGCGGTAGAGGGTGATGTATCTTTGGAGTATCAAATTGAGATTATCCTTGGCGTGGTTGACTTGATCTGTTTATATGCTTCCTTTGGCGATGCATGGATTTTGGCAGAATCCCAGAGTCGCTGCTTTGAAATTATGATGACGTGCTTTCTGCCTAGCCGCACAGCCACATATCGATTAGATAAGATCAATGTGTGGCTTAGCTTAGCGTCAGATCAGCATGACAAATCATGGCTAGAAAAGAATCTCAAAATTCAAATCATGGTCTATCTGGTAAAGTCATGTTGATTTGTCTGTACAATCATCGGGTTATCTCTTAGCAGACATCTATCTATCCATCTTTAATCTCCTGCCAAGAGATCGCGCTGCCACTAGTTGGCACGAAGGATTCGTTCATCCCATATCTGATATACCAAGGACCAAGTTCTCCATCGATACATCAGGCAAGACATGAATAAATGACAGAGAAAGGATGCGACAAATATTAATAGCTTGGCTAATTACATAGTATCCAGTGGCCACTAATCGAGACGAGACCAATAGACCCCGCGTTCTGATTCTGGGCATCGCTCAACTCACTCACCTCCCCGATAAGGCTTGTTCCCGCGGTGGAGATAGGAGAAGCAGCTGTTTTGCTAAAGTAAATCCGGGAAACAGGTCCGCGGACAAGGATGGTGAAGCTTAGCTGTTGTATCATGACTAAGAGCCCACTGAAAACGAGATTCTAGATGGGGCTCTAATCAAGCTGCGGATGATGATATCAGCCCACAACTCGATAGCACAGACTATCTCTGTTAGTTGACGATAGACTGGCTCCCTATATAGCTCAGTTGGTTATGGCCGGCTAGATCTGGCGGATAGCTGCTCCCGTCTTGGAAGGCCAGGGTTAGCGTGCCAATCAAAGCACGGCAGACTCATGATTAATTCAACGGATGACATGTGTACGAGATCAGGAAGACGTACGCGCCGCTAGCAGGTCGAGGCACGCATGTCACCAACGACTGCACGTGTCAAAACGACTCGTCAGCTATAAGCATAAAGCATAAAGCTTAGCATGATTATCAGCAGGGGATTGATTAACTGGTGGGTGGTGGTATTGCACGGCTATAAACAGATAAACAGCCCTCAAGGACCCTGGCCTATGACTGCAGATAATACGCAATTATTCCTCAAGGAGAAAAAAAGAAGAAGAAAAACAGCCTAGACAGGCACAAAACCCAATCTTCCTCAGCCAGGACACGCCACCTGCTCCCACGTGGAGCGATGTGCGAGTCAGCCCCCTGGCGGCTCACGATCGGGACCTTGGCGAGTGAGCTAACAAAGTATATTACGCCTTGTACAGGGGGCCTAGCAGCGTATGAAGCACTGAATTGGGAAGAGAGGAGAACAGCTCCCAGGTCGGCGAAGCTCGGCATCGGCTCCGTGGCGAGGATACTGGTCCAATAGCGACTAGGATCTGGGCTGACTCGCCGCTCGACAGGCCCTGTCCATTGGCTCAGGGCCAACTTGAGTGCGGCTGCTCTTGAGCCGATGTAAAAATTCGTTGACGACTTGAAACGTGGCACACCACATTCCTCGGATCGGGCGTCTTCTACGCCTTCTAAAACATTACGCCATGTGAGATTTACTGGGATAGGATGCCGACGATCGGCAAACCAACCTTTTGACGTCTTTCTTTCCGTCCTTCTTCTTCTTCCCCAAGCCCCAGCCCAAGCCCCAGCCGCCAAGAGCTGACTCCGGTCCCCGGAGACTACTGCACAAGTATGTATCGCCCCGACAAGACCCTTTTTAATAGTATGTATCTGGTGGCCAAAGCCGAGGGGGAAAAAACGGGCCTTCATGTCCGCAAGTCCCAGGCTAAAGACGCTGGTGTTCCCCCCTCCCCGGATCCAGAAGCTAAGAGCTGCTCGTCTCCCGGATCAGAGCAAAGCCCCTTGGAGATGCTCCTC